>JAZEWU010000058.1:1688372-1709580 GCA_036362915.1 Geotria australis | reverse complement strand
AACGGCATTTCGATCCTCTATATAGCCTGTACATATGGCAGAATTGACAATAAAATTGAATTGAATTTAGTGACAGGCAGCTGACATCTGGATCCGAAAACCTGGCTTTGAACTCTGCATCTCAACCGTATTGGCTCATCCGCCTGACACGATTCGACCCCGTCTAACCCCCCCGTCTCTTCCGGCAGGTGATGTACTTCCGGCAGGGCCACGAGGCGTACGTGGAGGCTGCCAGGCGCAATAAGGTTCAGCGCATCAACCCCCGCAAGCAGCCCTGGCACAAGATCCAGCTGAGGGTTCGTCTGCCCGGCCCTGCTCTCGCACGTTACTCGTCACCCCCTTTTCCACTGGCACATCCGAGCCGTGCCAGCGTCGGGGCCCTCTCGGTACGGGTGGTTTGTTCCGCTGGCTGTTTGCCGAGCCGGAAGCGAACCGCGATACGCTGGTCTCGCGAGACGTCCGAATCAGGCGCCGGACTAAGCGGAGCCGCAGGGGGAATATTCGTCGCGAAGGAGGGGAGGAACACTGGCCACGGATAGCTTGATGAGCAGCTCTTGAGAGCGATTCTCATTACACGGTGAACTATGAAAACCCACATCAGTACAGGGAATCGATACTTTGGATGCGTGACACAGATATCGCAGGGTGGCGCAGTGGTAACATCTGCACCTCACAGAAAGAAAATCCTGCCCGAGGTTCGATTCCTGCCTGGGGCGCCTTTCTGTGTGGAGTTTGGGTGTTCTCAACCCTGCGCTGCGTGGATTTCCTCCGCGTTCTCCAGTTTCCTAACACAACTAAAAAACACTCGCAGGCCGAGCCGGCCCGCGAGCCCGATCCGGGCCGGCTCGGCCGCGCGGTGGAGAGGAGCGGTACAAGCCCCGGTTCGCGAATCACCGGCGGGGGAGACTTTGCGAGTGATGGGATGACGCCGCGTCCCCCCCCCTCCCCCGTGCCGGTCCCCGCAGGAGCAGGAGCTGGTGAAGATTGTGGGTATCAAGTACGAGGTCGGGCCTCCGACGCTGTGCTGCCTGAAGCTCGCCTTCCTCGACGCCGACACGGGGAAGCTGACGGGCGGAGCGTTCGCCATCAAGTGAGCTCGCGGCAGAGCGCTTGGCCGCGGTGACGATTATAACACCGGGTCCTTAAAATAATAGTAATTTTGATTTAGAAACGCCTATCTTCACCTGCCCCGGGGTGCTGTGGCCTCGACGGAAGTTTCGTAATTTATTCAGGAACCTGCTAGAGGTTCCTCCATATTATTATAACTGTCCCCTCTTCCCCCCCCACCTCCTGGCCTTTTCTTCCCAGTCACGAGTTCTAACGCCCTCCTTCCCAGTCATCCCCTCCCCCTTTTTTGAAAACTAAATGAGGCATTACAAAAACGCCTCTTTCACTTAGGTACCACGACATGCCCGACGTCATCGACTTCCTCGTGCTGAGGCAGACTTACGACGAGGCGCGCGCTCGCAACTGGCAAGTCGGTAAGTGAGGAGACGCCCGGGGTCAGAGTGCTCGCCACGAGCGACAGCCGTTACGTCTCCCCTACGATTCCAATTCGCCCTGCGTTGTGTAAATCTCGGTGTCTGTTAGTGATGTGGGTTTGCACGGGCCTCGATGTATGAGAATTGCTCTCAAGAGCTGCTGTTGGCGAGCGTTTCCTCCCTCTCCTTCGCGACGTTTCACCTCCCACGTTGGAGCCATCCTTCTCGAATATGCCACCATGAAACGTGGGGGGTGAAACGCACCGCCAGGGTAGGGATCGAACCCACGCCTTCGTGCAAAGCAGGCGAGGGACGGTAACGTCTTTTTGCTGCCGCACGATCCGCACAGAGTGCGTGGTGCGGGCGAGCGGTGTCGTGCGTGTGCTCGCTAACAGCACTTGACCGTTCAGTCCGTTAAGGCTATACGTGGGGGGATCTTTGTCTTTGGCCGCAGGGGACCGGTTCCGCGCAGTTATTGACGAGGCGTGGTGGTACGGCACGGTGCTGCGACAAGAGCCTTTCCAGGCGCAGTACCCGGACAGCCCCTTCCAGTGCTACGCCGTCTGGTGAGTGTTTTGGCGTTCTTCCGCGCCAACTCTGATATTCCGTCACGGGAACTGGCACGTCTCTGGGTCGCATCCCTGCTGTGGAGTCTAACTCGACCTCACGTCGTCTGTGGTTTGTTTGTTCCCGCTACCAGCTGGGACAACGAGGAGACGGAGCGCATGAGCCCGTGGGACATGGAGGTGATACCGGACGATGGTACGTGTTTGCCCGCTGATGAGCCGTGTGTTGTTAAAGCCGGGCGGTGTGGTGGTGGTGGGCTTGCTGACAAGCTGTGTGGTGTGGAAGCCGGGCGGTGTAACGGTGGGACCGCTGATGAGTGATGTGTTGTGAAAGCCGGGCGGTCTAATGGTGGGCTCGCTGACTAGCTGCGTGTTGTAGAAGCTGGGTGGTGTAATGATGGGGCTCACTGATGAGCCGTGTGATGCGAATGCCGGGCTGTGTGGTGGCCGTGGGCTGGCTGATCAGATTTCCCCACAACATTGCTTGACGCTCAGGAGTTGTCCCGCGCCATTTCTATCCCAAAATCCGCATCGAGCACACTTCGTGCCACGCATTCCCATGTCTGTACGTCTGTCTGTCCCACAACTCGTCACGGCTGCCGACGCAGCGATGCGGGCTCGACGTGGCGTGACGCGGCGCGTCCCGTGTGTGTGTGTGTGTGTGCGCGCATGTGTCCCGCAGCGCGACCGCCCCCCGAGCCGGGCTCCAGCGTCCCGCTGACGAGCGAGGAGCGCGAGTCTCTGCTCTACCGGCCGCAGGACGGCGAGTGGGGCTCGGAACCGCGCGAGCAGCAGCGCGACCGCATCACGGCCGCCCTCGACCAGCTGATGACGCTGGGTACGCGACGGCGGCGGCGACGCAGGACGCGGGGGGGCGACGTTGACGCGCGAAGCATCCGATTTCGGGATATCGTCCGGCACCGACACCGCGTTCACCGCGAGCGTTGACGCCGACGCGACGTTCGGCTAACACGTCGCTAGCGGCGTTACAGCACCAACCATTGACCCCGCTAGCACATTCATCACTTGCACCATCATCGACACCAACAACAATAACAATAACCGCCGTTTGCTCCGACGGGTCAGATGCACTTTGAGGCCATGCAGAGTGTCGAAGGCCTGCTGACAGGAGGTCACGGGACAGACGCAGGTGCCACGGGTTGACTGACTGAGATGACTGGCTGAGGCACCACCTCTATTACCGTGCCGAATCGCCGAGTTTTGGCCACCAACACCGGCATCACGTCGACACGCCGACACTTGACGATGCGGTGTCCCCTGTCGTTCCCGCGTCTTGCCGCGCAGACGTGACGGCACAGTTTGCGACGCCCGTGGACCTGCAGGCGTACCCCCTCTACTGCACCGTGGTGGCCTACCTCACCGACCTCGGAACCATCCGCAAGAGGCTGGAGAACGGCTTCTATAGGTTCGTTCAAACGGCACCTCGATGCGAGTGGCGGGTTAGATGTTTATTATTATTCAATGCCAGGTTTTCAGATCCAGATGTCAGCTGCAAGCTCTTTACGGGATTCCTGCGACGGAACTTCGGTTATGGTTTGGACGACCGCCAAACAATTCGGTTTGGTCGATGAGCACCTTTTAATAATGATAATAATTTTACATTTATAACGCGCGCATATTCATTCGCTGTCGAAGGTACTCATTCGACGAGAGAACGACTCGGAGGCGCGAGGAAATCACAGAGAGGTGGAGGTGGCATCCAGGCGGTTTGCCGGAAACGAACCGTGCAAGCCCGGCTTAAACCGATTGGACCATAAATCGGTTTGGGTTAACCGTAACTCGTCCGGAACGGCGATCGGCTTGACGCCTCGCGTTTAAGCGCATCCGCTCACCCCGCTCGTTCGCCCGCAGGCGTGTGTCGTCACTGATGTGGGAGGTGCGCTACATCGAGCACAACGCCCGCGCCTTCAACGAGCCTGGCAGCCCCATCGTGAAGGCGGCCAAGCAAGTCAGCGACCTGCTGCTGCACTTCATCAAGTGGGTCTCATCCTCCGCGCGCGATCTCCGTGTTGGCGTCCTCTCGCCCGTCGTCTGGCTCGTTCTCTCTCTCTCGTTCTCTCTCCCCCTCGTTGTAATTATAATAAATGCTATTCATAACGCTTGGCACATATTCGTTTAATGTCGATGGCATTCGTTCGAAGAGGGAACGACTCGGGGGCGTAGCGAGGAAACCGCAGAGAGGCGGCCAGGCGGTTTTGCCGGCGCCAACATATTGCCAAACACTGCGTCCTAAATATTATGATGTTATCGGCCGATTAATGAGCGTTTTGATAAGTTGTGGGAGGGGACCGGAGAACCTGGAGGAAACCCACGCAGAGCAGGGGGAGAACACAAACTCCACACAGGCGCCCAAGGCGGGAATCGAACCACCTCGGGCAAGACCATTTTTTATGTGAGGCGCAGATGTTACCCCTTGCTCGTCCTCTCGACCATCGCCTCGCCCGTCGCTTCGCCCAACACCTCGCCCGTCGTCTCGCCGTCTCGCCATCGCAGGGACTCGAGCTGCACGGACATCCTCGCGCTGCACAACGCTCGCAAGAAGGACGAACCCGAGGAGGAGTCGGAGGTCAGCCCTGACGACGAGGTGCGTGGGCGCCTGCGGTTGGCCGGAGAATAGTGACGAGCTCGCTCGCTCGGTTGCTCGTTCGCAAACTCGACCAGCTGCCCCGCTCTGCTGTCACTCGCTGGTTATCCGCGCGTGGGATTGCTCGATCGCCCACACGCTGTCGCTTGCGCGTCTACTCGCTCGCTCGTCCACTCGTTCACGAACCTGCTTATGCGTCGGGCTGCCTGCTCGCTCGGCTGTTATGCTGCGGCGTGTGGCTGATGTGCGTGTGTGGCTGATGTGCGTGTGACGTGTGTGTGTGTGTGCCGCCCGTGACTCGCGGTGGCGTCGGTTGCGTTTCAGGAGGAGCACGAGGAGGAGCGCGAGGCGCCCAGCACCTCCACCGGGAGACTCCGGGTAAACACCAGTACTTGCACACCAGCTCAGAAAGACACACATCGCCCTCGATATTCTTTGTGACCCTCGGGTGAAAGGCGCTATATAAATTGAATTATTATTAATTATTATTATTATTATTAACAGACTGCTGTTAGCAAGTAGCACCTGACTAAGGTTGCTGCTGCACGTGTCAGAGTGGGTGGCCGGCACCATGCCCGGTCTCCACTAGTTCCTTGGTGTTCATGTTTGCACATCACACCAGGTACAGTGGTCTCTCGCTTTACGATGTTAATCCGTTCCAGAAAAGTACCGTAATGTGCAATCGTCGTAAAGTGAGACCAATAATACCTGAGTACAGTAAGAGCAGCACACGCGTGTTTCAAACAAAGGAGACGTAAGAACCGAGATGTAAACACTAAAAACCGCTGCTATTAGCTGAGAAGCTACCCAAGCGGCGTGCGTTTGCATCGCTGATTGGCTGCGTCGCCACCCACGCTCACACGCAGCCATATCGTAACATGGAATTTAATTGTAATGTGAAACTAACGTTCTTATAGAGCGTTTATCATGAAGTGATTTCATCGTATAGTGAGGCCAGGGTAAAGCGAGGGACCACTTCACTCATTTGAGGCTGAGTCGTGCTAGGGGAGGCCCTGGAGCAGTTCACGTTTTCGCCGCCGTTATTAGCAGTGAGCAGGAATCGGACACGGGTCGCCTGGTATGTAGCGCGACGCGCTAAGCGCTACCCACCCGCTCCCGCCGCCCCCCTACGCCCCCCCCCCCGGCAGAAGCGCCGTACCCAGCGCTATAGGCGCGAGTCGGCCTACAACATCGCGGCGTGGAAGCAGCAGTGCAAGGAGCTGGTGAGCGTCATCCTGGAGCGCGAGGACTCGGAGCCGTTCCACCAGCCCGTAGACCCCATCGCGTACCCGGTACCTAACGCCACAGCCGCCACCGTCGTTTGCTACTTGTGTCTCTTGATGGAGGTTTTCACTGCTCGACGACTGAGAATCGCTCTCAAGAGCTGCTGTTTCGGGACAGCCGTGTCGAGCGTTCCTCCTCGCTCTTTCGCGACGTTTCGCGTCCCACGTTGGAGGCATTGTCAGGCTAATGAACGGTCGAGATGAAAGTCGCGTTTTTAGATTTTTACTACACAAACACTTCAACTCAGCTGGAGCAGTGTCACCTGGCGTTGATGCCTTAACGTGTCGACCTTGAGGTTTCTACTCGCTCACCCGTACGCAACAACTATTTCGGGTGGCGTTTTTTGGAGTTGGCCAAACATAGGACCACATAGCTGGGGCAATTGTTGGCTGCCTTGTAGCTGTCTTGTTCCGCATGCATCCGCGCGTTACATATTCTACAGCGTTTTGAAACGCGACTTGCATGACCGACGGTGCAGCGGTTCACGCAAATTAAACAATAACGATCGTCACGTTAGTTCGGGGACACTTGCCTTGAAATTTTTCCTTCCTCGAAATCCGGCTTTGGGGGGGAAAGTTTTCCCGCCCTTGGCTGTCGTTGCCCGGTGGCCTCGCTAACCGCTCGGTGGCGCGCCGCCCGCAGGACTACCGCGCCATCATCCCCACGCCCATGGACCTGGGCACGGTGCGTGAGCGTCTGCGGGAGGACGCGTACTGCGACCCCGTCGACTTCTGCAAGGACGTGCGCCTCATATTCTCCAACGCCAAGGCCTACACGCCCAACAAGAAGTCTCGGGTGGGTGGCCGTCCCTCGGGACCGGTCTCTCACTCCGCCGGGGTTGGCGGCGGCGTGGTCTGGCCTAGCGGGGTTTCGCGGGTTTGATTCTGGCAGCCGCCCCCGGTTAACGCTGCATCCATGGGTGGAAGTAGCTTAAAACTTTAACCGGTACGGTCGTATTGAAACCCCCCCCCTACCCCTTCCCACCTGTACCTCACTGAATGCTTCGGCCACTTTCTTACCGGTACGTCGTACCAGACCGTACCCGGCTTACTTTTGCCTCTCGCTTTGTTTGGACCGTAATAATACTACATGCGGGCCGCTCGGTGCAGCGTTACGAATATTACATGACGTCATTAGCAAGAGGAAGGCCATTGACTGTCGGCGTCGTTGTCCAGATTAGCGAAATTTGAAAAATTACACTTGTCGTTAAATTGGAACATACTTGCCGATCATCGCCCTCTCCTGTGAGCAACACATAAAAGTGCGCTCAGAGCCGGCACCCCTCGCTTATGTTCCTTATCCCGGCAGCCTGTTAACGCCACACGTTCTGATGGTGGGGTGATATCTCGGTGTGCGTGCGTCCGGCTCAGATCTACGGCATGACGCTGCGCCTGTCGGCGCTGTTCGAGGAGCGCATCCGCGGCATCGTCTCCGAGTACAAGTCGGCGCTGCGGTACCACGAGCGGCGCGGGCGAGCCGCCTCCCGCGGGAAGCGCGCCAAGCACGCCCGCTCCGCGTCTAGCAGCCGCGACTCCAGGTGCGGTGTGATTACGTCTCCTCCCGCGTTCCCCCCCCCCAACCACCACCACCACCGCGCATTTCCTGTGCAGCTCTCGTGCTTAAAGCGGCGGTCTCCGATGAGTAATTTTATTTATAATTTTACATTTATAACGCGCAGCACATATTAATTCAATGTCGAAGGTAATCATTCGACGAGAGAACGACTCGGAAGCGCAGCAAGGAAAGCGCAGAGAGGCGGAGGAGGCAGCCAGGCGGTTTTGCCGGCGCCATATTGCCACACACTGCTTCCTATATATTATGATGTTATCGGCCAACTAATTAATGGGTGTTATTTTTTAAAGTTGTGGGAGGAAACCGGAGAGCCCGGAGGGAACCCACGCAAAACAGGGGGAGAAGATACAAACTCCACACAGAAAGGTGCCCAATTCTAGGAAGAGCCTGTAATGTCATGTTGACATCGATCGTGCGTGTGGGTGCGTCCGTGCATGTGTGCGTGCGTGCGTGTGTGCGCAACTCCAGCCCGGAGGTGAGGAAACGCGTCAAGGCCCAGACGAGGAACCCGGACGGCCGATCCTCCTCGTCGTCGTCATCGTCGTCGTCCTCCTCGTCATCGGACGTCGCGAGGACGGTACGTCGCCACAATCGGAGACACGCGACAACAGCCGCCGTTCGCCGCCGAGTTGCGGTGACGTCGCCACGGCCTTCGTGCCAGGCCAGGTGCAGCTTTGAGGCCGAGTAGAGTGTCGAAACCCCGCAGGCGACGGGACGGGTCCGGCTGCCATTGAGATCACAATCGGACACAACGGCAACAACAACCGCCATTCGCCACTAAGCGGTGGTGCCGTCACCACGGTGCTTGCGGCAGGCCAGGTGCATCTTGAGACCACGTGAAGTGTCGAAAGACCGCCGTACACGCATCTACACACGCGCGCTAATTCCCGCGCACACGAACCCTGCACGCACACACTCCTGTTGGTGTGGAGACGGTGACGACAATGATGACAATGTTGACAATGTTGACGGAGTGCAGGCCTCTGCCCGGCCGTCGTCGTCGTCTTCGGCGGCAGCCGTGCCGTCGCACGGCGGAGCGGCGGGCAAGGGCGGCGCGGCCTCCGCGGCCACGGGGAGGCCCAGCGAGGGCCCTGGGCGACCCGGCCGTTCCTTGGCCGAGACGGGGGCGGCCGTGCTGTCGTCATCGTCGACCTCGTCGGCGGCGGTGGGGATGACGACGCGCGGGGGCCGGGGTCGCGGCGTTGCCGCCACCGCGGCTGGTGAGTGGCGGCGCCGTCGTGGTTTGCTTCCGCACAGCCGAGGCTTCTTGCCCAATCATCCCCTCACACCCAAGCCGATCTGCGCGCTCTCATGTTTACGCCCGACTCCTGCGGCAGGGTGGCTGTGCGGCGGTAACATCCGCGCTTCACAGAAAGAATGTCCTGCCCGAAGCGGTTCGGTTCCCGCCTCGGGCGCCTTTCTGCGTGCGATGTATCTTTTCCGCCTGTTCTGCGTGGGTTTCCTCCCGGGTTTTCCGGTTTCTTCCCGTAGCTTTAAGATCACTCATTAATTTGCCGATAACATCGTATTGTATAGACCGCATCGTCTGGCAAATGTTGGCGCCGCTAACCGTGTGGCTGCCTTCCTTCTCTTCCCACCGCCGTGCGGTTTCCTCCCGCGTCCCGAATCGTTCTCTCTTCAAACGAATACCTTCGACGTCGAAAGAACGTGTGCGCGTTACAAAGAATTATCGTATTAAATTATCATTAAATAATTCAGGTGATCGTTCGTAGCATCCCGCACTACGCAGAGTGCGCTGATTTAATCAACGATACGGAACCGCGCGTGCATTCGCCACGTCGATTCAGAGACGGACCGCGTGCGTCTGCGCGGCGCGAGCACCTTCCTTGCGACCCGTCATTTTGGTTCCGTGTCGCGTCCGCGGGCGCCGCTCACCGCGCGTTCCGGTGTGCCGCAGGCGGCGCGGAGGACACCGTGGTGTGCAACTGCAAGAGGAAGGCCGCCGAGGCGTCGTCCTCCTCGTCCTCCTCCTCCTCGTCGTCATCGTCCTCGTCGTCGTCGTCGGCAGTGGCGATCGCGACGCCGCACGGGAAGGCGGAGAACGCGAGCGGCAAGCGGCGCCATCGGCCCGGGCGGCGTACGGGAGCCGGCAAACAGGAGCTCGCCGACGGTGAGCGCTGTCCACGCAGCCCGCTTGCTTGGCTTTGACCGCTTGTTCTCTCTCCCGCGCCCACCTGCTCCTTCCTGTGCCTGCTGTCGTATGCGCAATGGCGCGCTCCCCTGCCCACCAGCTCGACTTGTTTTTAATAATGATAATAATTTTGCATTTATAACGCGCGCATATTCATTCAATGTCGAAGGTATTCATCGACGAGAGAACGACTCAGAGGCGCGAGGAAAGCGCAGAGAGGCGGAGGAGGCAGCTAGGCGGTTTGCCGGCGCCATATTGCCACACACTTCTTCCATTCACTCGTTCGCTCGAGTCACGCGCTCGTTCCCTTGCTTGCTCATCGACCCACTAACTTCCCCCCACTGACTCTCAGTCCCTGTCTCACCGCCCCGCTCACTCGCCCGCTCGGTTTCTGCCCGTCTGTCGTGTTGCGGAGGCGGAGGAGAGAGGCGGCTCAACGGCCACGGCTTGCGGAGGCCCCGCTTGGCCGCGGCGGCGGCGGCGGCGGCGGCCGCCGCCTCCTCGACGCGCGCGACGCCAACCAAGCGCCTTCCGAGCAGCGAGTCCGATTCGAGCGACGACACGGACGGCGCGGAGGAGAGCGCCAGCGCCAAGCGGCCGAACGACGGCGGCAGCAACCACAACGAGAAGGGGCGAGACCGCCGCCGCGACGGCTCCGACGACGGCCCGGACGCGAACTCCGACCCCGACTCTCCGTCGCCCGCCTCCGACAGCGGCAGCGAGTTCGACGACGGTGGCAGCGTGTGCAGCTGCACCCGGCGGGGGCCCGGCCGCCCCCGCCCGGGCTGCCCGCCGCGCCCGGTGGCGCGCGCCGATGCGGCCCGCGGCGCCGCCAAGAGGCCCGTGGGCCGCCCGCCCAAGCGGAGGCGCGGCGTGCCGGGCCGCTGGGCTCAGCCGGCGGCGGCGGCGACGACGGCGGCGGCGGCCGCGGAACCGGCGGCGGCCGAGGCGGCCGCGGCGACGGCCAGCTCGGGCAGGCGGACGCGCGGCCGCGCGCGCAAGAGGCCGCGGAGGGACTCGCCCGCGAGCCGCGGGACGGCGCCGGCCTCCAAGAGGGGCCGGGGCTCGATGCGGACGCGAAACCAGGGCAAGCGGACGATCCGCTACGTGGACGATCAGGGGGACGCGTCGGACGGGACCGACGGCTCGGACGAGGGCTCGGACGACGGCTCGGAAGCCTCGGACGTCGCCGACGTACGCGTGGAGAGGAGGAGGGCGGCCACGGCCGCGGGCTCCGACGACGATGACGAGGAGGAGGGAGAGTCCCCCGCGGGCGACGCCAGCGAGGGCTTTGCCAGCGACGACATCAGCCTGGGCATGTCGAGCCGGGGCAGGGTGCGCAAGATGTCGGAGCGCGCCAAGGCGAGCCTCATCGGCTGGTAGCGGCGATTTGGCACCGGCGCGCGCGACGACGCTTGACTCAAATTTTTTGGAGACTTAACGATTTCCGTCTTTTTTTTTAGTGGAAAAACGATCAAACACACGGGCATTTCCGCTGCCGGCCTCGGTTTGGAAGCTGGGCGCGTGTCGGCTGGCCGCCGTTGCCGAGCGAGCGGCGCGTTTCGGTGGCGCGCACGCGCGGCACGAGATCGGCGCGCGGTCGAGCATCGGAACTTTTTTTTGGGGCGAGAACATAAAAAACTTAAACCTAACGACGATGCTGACGGCTGTCGGCTTGTACATACCCGAGCGGATTGCGATGCTATAACGTAGTGCCATTGCCGAGAGACAACGCGCGACAGCCATATGCCTCTCTACTCCTCAGTGACGCACACTGCCAAGTTTAGAGTCGCTAAACAAAAGCGTGCCGCGCGGTTTGCTTTCATTAAGCCGCGGGGTCGCTGCCCGGCGCCGCTCGCTCGCAAGACGCTGGTTTGATCCCATTTCCCGGCGTGGCAGATGAATTAACAGGGAAAGTTTCTTAAAATTCTCGCCCCTGCTCGCCCCACCTCAGCCCACCGTCCCATCCAGTAGCGGTTTAAATTGGTACACAGCTGTCAGCCGATCGGCAGGTCGCGCGTTGCGGTGGAGTAAATTGTGTGGTACTCCCAAGAATGTCTTGGTAGAGTTATCCCAAAAGCCTCTCTAGTGGTGCTTCTAGAGGCCCCTTCCGCCAGCGGCGCTATCGGCGAGCAGTTGCGGGGCTGCACCTTCGCTTAGCGTGTGCCGATGGCCCCACGGTGAGCACGCGTCTCAAAGTGCTCTTTGTGGGACCGCGACGACGAACAATCCGCGTGCCAGATCGGCGACACGGGCCGGTCGCGATGCTACCAGTTGGGTGTGGCCGAAGGGGCGGTGGTGACGCTGTGTCTACCCTCGCCTGGTGGGTGCGGTAGAGGCCGTTTGCCGGTTTCGGATTATGTACAGTCTCTCCACGCGCCTCGTCGTTTTAGAACCCGTGTAAATAGCGGTTTTTTTTGCATACCGGTTTTTACCCGATTTAAAAGAGAAACGGAGAGAGGAGGAGGGAAAAAAAAAAATCCCAGTTGTGATAACGGAGAGAATTTGTCGTCTCGTTAAATATTAGGCCGCGTCGACTCCTACCAAAGCACTACCTAATGGGCAGCGGGCGTCGGCGGAAGTGCATCGCTCGCCGATTTGACGACGAGACCTGTGATTGGCCGAGGGGGCCGTGAGCGGCGTGGCCGTGTGTCGTCAGGGCGGGAAGCGGTTCAGGCGGTTGTCTTGGTTCCAATACAGATGATTACGCGCTGCACCCGCCTGATGATTGTTAAACTAAGTCCGATACGCGCCTGCACGCACGCACGTACTTGAACCCGGCTACGAATATCGCCTCGTTAATTTAAACTGGAGATGCTGACTTCGCTTGTGACACACACACGGCCCGGCATCTTAATTTGAATCCACACTACGTCACTTGGAACAGACGCACAGTCTTCTTTGAATCGGCTTGTCACTCACACATGGTTGTGTATTGATGTAGGTTATCATGGCTTGATGTATGAGAATTGCTCTTTAAGAACTGCTCTTACGGGATATCCGTATCGATCGTTCCTCACACACGGTGCAGTGCACTGTACGTATTGTGGGTTGTATAAACATACTCCGAATAGCCTACATCAACTGTCGGGACAAGTTGCTTTCAGCGAGCGCCTGTAAAGGCCAGCGTGACACACAAGCGCGTGGGTGGCCAGCACCACACCAGGCCGCCTTTAGTGGTGATGTTTACACACCGCACCAAGTACTCATGCGAGGCTGAGTCGACCTAGGGGATGTCCTGGACCACTTCATAAAATCGTCACTGATGGTGACCGTGAGTGGAAATCGAACTCGGCTCTCCGGATTTGTTAACCCCGCTGCCCACACACATACACGCACACACACACAGCAACATCGCTCCCCTAACACTGGCAGACAAATACCCACGTGCAGGCTGGTGTTGCGATCACCCTAGGGTCACACGGGGTCAGCTGCCACCAGAGGTACCCTACCGTAGGGTGCCTTTGTGTGTGCACCATACGCGAGGCACGGTATGCATATCGACGATGACCGTGATGCGTACACACACGAGACCTCTCGCGTTGACCGAACCAGCGGCCGCGGAACGCGAGGCGTTTACCAATCATCCGAACGTGCAGTGCGTAAACGACTTGAATCGCAATTGCATGCGGGCGGAACCGGTGAATGTGGAAAGTTGCGCCGTGCCGGGGCCTTGAGACCCGGAGTGAGAGAAACCCGGCCTCAGAAGCCATGTGTTTTTTTTTCTGGAGTTTGTGTTTTTACAATGGCCGAGTTAATCGTTTCAAGCCAGTGCTTAACCTTAAGGGAAGTACTTCTTTTGGACTGCAGGGAGAGGCTGATTGAATGTATGTATGTTTATCGCCATGGCCACGCCGCGCGCGTGCGATCGCAATACCGGAATCGCACCGCAGTTTGTCTCAAAAGCATCGCCTATGTATCCTGCGGTAACTGGCATTTTAAGTCTGTGCGGTGCAGCCAATTGCATTGTGCTTCAAACAAACCACGGAGAAAGTCATTGAATATCCTACACTGGATGAGAGTGGCAGGGGGGGGGCTTGCCTTCTCGCACGGGCTTGTTTCGGGGCGGAAAGATGGTGGAGGGTGTGTGTGTGTGGCCACGCAACGACGAGTACGATTTAATCCCGCTCTCGTTATCGCGATACGCCGAACCCGTGCGGGTGTCGGTCATTTTTCCCCGATTTTGCGCAAGTGCCGTTACGTCTACGCTAATGGGTCGGGCGACGCTGTGAAAACATTACAGGCGCTCGTCATTGTCGTTGCGGGGCAAAAAGTCGATGACAAAAATTAACGCGCGCGCGGACCTCCCTGCCGCCAGCGTGTCATCGGAGAGCGTTTCAATCCGGCGGCGCAATCGCGATCAAATCCGCCACAACTAGGCGACATCAAATTAAATGACATCATCACCTTGACCGACAAGGTTTATCCTTTTGCCGCTGGTAATTTTTTTATTTAAAAGTTTAGGGCAACTTTTCTCGATCAGTTTGCCTGTTTTTCTTCAATGTTAAGTAAGGCCCCGTTAGTGTAAAAATGTACTAACGTTTTGTGCATATTTGATCCGCGTTATGCGACTTGTGGTGACGCTGCACATTCCCCCCCCCCTCCAGCCCCACATTAGAGTTAAACCGAGCTAATGCTCTTAAGCTGTTCTAACAAACACTACCACGCAGTGAGTTGAGAGGGGAACGCCCGATCGTTCCATGGCCACTCACAGACCCCACACCTGCCGTTAAGTCGGGGTGGGTAGGATGGGGAGCGGTGACACGTTGCGGGCATGTGTGCGCTGTTATTAACGTCGCAGCAGCCGCTTGGGACCCAAATAAACACGGGAAGCGATGATACCTAGGTCATCGGCCATCGGTTGGGTCAGGTTGAACCAAATCGGTTGCATAATATATTTTTGAGGGGTAAGGTCTACCTGTGGCGCCCCCCGCCAATCCACTCAGCCCTGTTCCTCCACATTTGCCCCTTCCCAATCAGCCGACACATTGACTCCACCTCTACGTTCAGGTACGGGTGGTCTAAACTGATTACTTGCTGTGCCAGAACCAAACTGAAAACCTAGACGGTCTGCCTCGGGACCAAGCAGGGCCCGGGGCTGGATTAATCACTCTTGTTACGCTCATCTTTGCGCGCCGCATACGTGTCCATTTGCGTGCGATGACGGCCAGCGCGGCTCTGCTTCCGCGGTGGAAAAACAAGCCCGTGCCCCTCATTAAATGCGCCGGGCTGGCTCGGTGGCCCGGCTTCGGCATGGCTCGGTTGTGCAGTGGAAAACGAGGTTGACTGTGTTGTCTGAGCAATGGTACTCGTGGCCAAGTCAAAGCGATGCTTTTTATTTTTATATCTGAAGCCAGCTTTCACGGCCGGTGTAAAATACACACTGCAACTTGCCTCTCTGCTCCCCGTTGTTCCGTTTCTTTGATTCGAAGTTTGGCGTTCGGTGCGTGTTTCACTTGGCAGGCCTCTCGTCTCATTTGGTTTCTCTTCTCCGCTCCCCACAACAACGGACCAAGTCGCTCTCGCAGTAATAATAATAATAATAGCATTTATAGAGCGCCTTTCACCCGAGGGTCACAAAGCGCTGCACAAGTAAGCGACCCCGTCCGCCATAATTATATCTCGGTGATAATAAATTACGCAGACTGGCTCCTCCTGCTGCTGTGGCTGTAAATGTTTACAAACACGGAGGCCCCCCCCCCCCCTCGTCTCTGGTTTCCCAGGGGCACCCGGCTGTCACCTTTGCCCCCCACCCACCCTGTGATGTGCACCGTGTCGCCGGGTTGACGACGAGGTGTCCACGGGCAGATGGGCGGCACAAGCACAACTGGTGGGCTCGACCCAATGGGCACAATTGCGCCGCCATTTGTCTGCGAGATGGCAGTACAGCAAGTGGGGGTTTTTTTTTTAGCCTGCCTGCGTGGATGTGTCGTGTGTGTGTGTGTGTTCTCTGGGTGCACTGGTTCGCTTTACCTCCACATAGGAGATGCAAAACATTTCTTGTGTGGGATTTTTCTGAAACACACCAGTGCTGGACCCCTCTCTTGAAGGTCTTGACTAAGGTGAGGCTTTCCGTTAATAAATCCATCACGTAAATCTGTCATGGTCTCTCCACTGCTGGATGAAGGCTTCCTGAAGCTGTCATCTCTCCCGTGTTGGTACGGCCCATGCACGAGCTGATCTCGTTTCTTCATCTCCGGTTCAAATCCTAGTGCGTGTGTTCCCTCCTCTGGCTGCCGTTCCATCACTAGTCTCGAACATCAGCCATAGTCCCTTCTCTAGCCATGTGTCCTGCCCGTGCTGGATTCATTTCTCGCAAGAAATTTGCATAAAAACCATCCGACATGCCGATGTGGGACTTGAGAACAACACTTGCTCCCCATCGAATTTAAACTCTCTCCACTCTGCACGCAAACAAGTATTGTTAAAACACATCCCACGTGCCACGCGAAGCAATTAACACTGTTCTGAGCCAATTCAAAATTAAGATCAGTGTTCACAGCTTGCGTCACGTAGAGCGTGTTTAACAATCATCAGGCCCGTTGGGGATCAAGGTAGAAGCGTTCACGTCGCGATCCCTGTCAAGTAATACTTGGTATTACCTGCAAATTCTACCAAACACTTCGAAGCCGAGCTGAAAGACAACGATTTCTAGAAGCTCAACAGATGCCACAAGCCCCTCAGTCTGGAGCAAGAAGAGAGGCCAATGCCTGCCTTTAAGGCCAGCACGGACTATAACATCTCTAAATGTTGAAGGGCTGTCTACAACTTAAGAACTTGTTGCAATAGGAAACTGTCATAACGAACATGCTTCGAAGAATCTAATCGAATTCGAGGCACGTGTAGAATTAGTATTTGAATAGGTCGAGTGAATCGGTGAATGCTGAAATTACTCGTCTGCCACGCGGACACGGGGAGAACATGCAAACTCCACACCGAAAGGCACCCGAGCCGGGATTCGAACCCGGGGCTTTCTTGCTGTGAGGCGCCAGCGCTCCTCACCACGCCACGGTGCCGCCGACACTTAAAAAAAATGACAAACAGCAAACGTACGAGAGGAGAGAACGCTTCATTAACATGACGCGTTTATTGAGGATAAGCTCAGGTACTGCTGCTCTGCTTGGCGGCGGGGGTCGTGGTCTCCGCAGACATCGTCTCCTCGTCCTCCTCGACGGGTTGCGTCTTCACCTTGACCTGCGGCGGCCGGCGATAGGAGCCCATGCCCGCCGCCCGCTCGGCCTCCTCTTGGGAGAAGGGCGCCTCCCGCAGCCGCTTCAGCCTGATTCGTTCACCAACACGCGCATACACACAAAACTCGAGTACAGGCGTACCTCTTTCAAAATAAGCCTCCGCTCACGAAATTTCGTTTTAACGGACAAGAGAGAAATATCCATTAATGAATATTAATATTCTGTGATGAACAGGCGTCCCATCCAGGGTATAGCCCTGCCTTATGCCTTGTGTCTGCCGGGATAGGCTCTGGCTCACCGCGACCCTGTACAGGATTAAGAGGTTTCTGACAATTAATGAAAACACAAATTCTATAGTAAATACAGCACTTGCACTGTGAACCATCCCACTGTCTATAAACATGCTTAGGGTATTTTCACTATTATACTGCATTATTTTTAGTAGTACATTATTATTTTAATAGATAAATATTGCTCAGTTATAATGCACAAATATAATGACCTCAACGGAATTATCTCTAAGCGGACAAGCTTCAAGAACACATCCTATCCGTTAAGAGGTATACATGGTCGTCGATTAAAACCTCTACCTGCTGCAATATTAGGGCAACAGCAATTATGCAGGATCTGTGTGACTGGCTTTTAATGAGTCGATAGGTAGTGTGACATTACTGTGTGGCTCCTGGCGTCTTCACAGGCAATGAGCTAATCATGCCTCTAGGCAGGGTGAAAATTAGTGGCTGCTAATGCCTCTAGGCAGTGCCTGCAGGGCATAGGAACCCAAGAATGAGGGACAGAAGGCCCCAAAGCTGCTGTGAAACAGCTGACAAGATTCTGAGACATCCCAAGTGTCCCTAATCTTGCTAGAGGCTTGTTAAACTCATGTTGTGCGACTATGTACAATACGTAGCAATGCTATTCTCAATACGCAGGCCGTGCCCTTACCTTTGCTTGTGTGTTTTCGTTTTGAAATGTGCTTTCAGGGTCAGCAGGTCGATGAAATACCTCCTGTGGAGAGAGAAACGCAGGCAGTTTCACGAGCCTGCCACTCCTTTTGATCACGCTTGTGTGAAGTTGGACAGTTGAATGTGTGGGTGTTAACCATTGCCCCGTCAAAGAACTACCCAGGCCCTAAGGTCTGATTAGATTGGGGACGGCACGGGGGGGCGTGCTGGGTGGCGCTGCCGCCTCTCCAACTAAAGTTGGTTGGCATTTGGAAGGCCATGCGGCCGTGTAATTCTGCTGAAACATCCCCACCATTGGGGGGCAACTAGCCAAACCTGGGTCAACCCGGAGAGCGGCCGTTTAAACCACCAACACCGGTGTTCGCGCGATCTGCATTGCCGTTCAGCCGTACGCGCAGTGCAGGCAGTAGTGCTGGGCGCTGCCGGGGAGGTCGGGGTCCTCGGGCTGGTGCAGCAGGGCGCCGGCGGTCTCCGGCCGCAGGTCCCCGTGCACCTGGTCCAGGTCCCGCGTGCGCCGCTTCACCTTCATCAGCTTCGACTTCTTGGCGCGCTGTTTGTGCGTGCGAGCCATGTGGTTTCTGCGTCTTCACGCCGCGAGCCTGCGCCGGATAGAGTGGGGACGCGGGGGGTTAAACGTTTACTTGGAGGGAGCTGCGCGCTTAGAGCTGCTTCTTGTAGGATAGCCGTGTCGAGCGGTCCTCCTCGCACCTTCGTGATGTTTCGTCTACCCCGTTGGAGGCATCTTCACAAGCCTATATAAATACACGACTCTACCTTGCCTTGGTTTATACTCCAACCTCCAGGTTACTTAGCTTATCCTTCCCTTACCCTGCTGACAAACCCAAGATCCAAACTCAAACTGGCAAAAACACAACAAAAACGGCAGATAACTACTCATCCTGTAGATGGCATATTACTTGCACATTTTTTCATTTATTTCTGCACTATATTAGTTCTGTTTTCACTATATTAGTCAGAATATATATTGTCATAGTTTTTGTTGTAGATGTGTGCGTTGTTATTGTCCCCCCCCCGACCCCCAGCTTAGTTTAACTTGTAAACATTTCTAACAATGTTTTTAGTTTTTTATCCTTGTATTTTTAAACCTTTGTTGTTGTGTTCCAGTCCATGTATATGCCAACACCGGGGTCTGAGAGAAGCGGCATTTTGATCCTCTATATGTCCTGTACATATGGCAGAATTGCCAATAAAGTTGAATTGAAACTTATTTACCACACATGGTCAATCCACTGCTTGATGAAGGCCTCTCCAAGCCGCGTAATCTCATCATCATCATGCGATGTTATAAACTTAGTAGCTGCACAGGAACTGCAACATTAATAAAGATTATAAAACGTAACTAATTTAAGAGAAATGTGAAAACAACACGCCACGTTCTCACTTCCACCGAGGCCCGTATCCCCGCAGCGGTTCCGGCGTGCAAGCGCCGCCGCCTTAGGTGGCCCGAGGCCCGGCGCGCCCTTCCAGGAAACACCGTAGGTTCCGGGAGGAGACTAGGCCCGACTAGACCAATCATCACGGGCTCGACTCTCCCGCGACAGATAAAGTACCGGCCGCTCGGCCACTATGAAATTGGAGGCAAGAATAACGTACCGGTCCGAGGGGGTATCTTCCTGCTCCTCTCACACCTCTTTTACCTCGTCCAGATGCCTCCGATGCGCGACGCGGCTGAATAGCTGAGAGGAGAAAGGGCCCGCGGCGATTTGCTCAACTCGTGGCTGCCCCCTCTCGTCGTGGGGAGCGGTGGTGTTAAGAGATGTTTATCATTATAATTCATTCATTCATTTTCAGAAACCGCTTAATCCTGTACAGGGTCGCGGTGAGCCGGAGCCTATCCCGGCAGACATAGGGCGCAAGGCATGGCTTATACCAAGGACGGGACGCCAGTCCATCACAGGGCACCGGGGGCAACTTAGTCCGCAGGCCAATTAACCTATGCATGTTTTTGGACTGTGGGAGGAAACCGGAGCGCCCGGGGAAAACCCACGCGGACACGGGGAGAACATGCAAACTCCACACAGAAAGGCACCCCGAGCCGAGATTCGAACCCGGGCCCTTCTTGCTGTGAGGCGGAAGCGCTACCCACTACGCCACCGTGCCGCCCTATCATTATAATGTTGCGAGTAACTGTGGCTAGTGTATGGGATCGTTGAGCTGAGTGGTTTAAGTCCGCTAGAGAGGAAAAAAAAGAAAAGGTAGATTATTTGTGACTCTCGGGTGAAAGGCGCTATATAAAATGCTATTATTATTAATAATAATAATATTATTATTACTGCTTGACTACCTGCACAACGGCCACTCCGCGGCCCTTGTGCAGCGCTTTGTGACCCTCGGGTGAAAGGCGCTATATAAAATGCTATTAATAATAATTTATTATTATTAATGTATGATGCGGGTAGTCAAGCAGTGGAGATTGGGCCCAATCATGTGGCGCTACCGCGGCGACCTCATCGCCCCGTGACGATCGGTTGAATTGAACCGTTGAATTTGAGCCGAGTGACCTGCGTCTTGAGGAGCTCCTCAACAATTACTCAACATTCTAATTCCAGTCTTGTACCGCGCGAAATCACGCAGCCAACTCGACATGAAGGTGAGCGAGTGGACACACACGCAGACTCAGCTTTATTTGTGGGTGTCAGATGTGACGGATTAGTTTTACAAGTTTCAAAGATTCCTCCGCTAGTGAATTGTCAACAGTGTGGGTCAAATTTTAAACGGTGGATTGGTCACTATAATTTAGTCGTTATTAGACATTTAATAATAATAATGATAAGTGATTGAAGTTGCCAAATTACTCATTAAACGTTATGTTCGAGAAGGCAGTTGCAGGCCCTAATGGATTAGCTAGGGAATGCTTTAGTAACCAGATGTTCAGTTGAACCTAACGGATCATGACGGGCTGCTCCTAGCTCGCGAGTAGCACTCGTCCAAGGCTCGAAGGGGGGGGATTTGTGTCAGTGTGTGTGGCTCTGCAACTCGCTATTGGCGAGAATATCGGCGCCAGACCTAACGCTGGGATTCGCGTTCTCTCTCCCGTTACCCCTCTCCGCAGACTTCCGAAGTGTATCCCATCGACGAGCGTACAGGCGCTTTGAGTTGGCGCCGCCTGGACGTCAGTGAGCCTCAAGAAGGTAAACAGCACCCCCGTGTGGCCACGGTAGACCTCAGCCGCCACACTGATATCAATTACAATTTATAGCGCCGCACATTTATTCAATGTCGAAGGTAAATCCATCCATTTTCAGAAACCACTTAATCCTATACAGGGTCGCGGTCAGCCGAGCCTATCCCGGCAGACACAGGGCGCAAGGCAGCGGAATACCAAGGATGGGACGTCAGTCCATCGCAGGGCGCCTGGGGAAATTTAGTCAG
>JAZEWU010000058.1:1657572-1686991 GCA_036362915.1 Geotria australis | reverse complement strand
CTAAATAAATACGTAAAACACAGGTAGCGGCAGCCCGCGCGCCCCCGCTGGGCGTGCGGGCTGCAGTGGACGGCACACGGCTGCTGATTCGATTCTGTTCCGCACCTACTACCGTAGGGTAACTATAGCCTCAATGGTTGTGTAAATATACGCAATTGGGGGATACAAAGGCGGTCGGGCGTGGGGTGATGTTGCTGGTCACAGTAGGAGCTAACTACTTGCCCTAGTAAGGCTGTAGGGCTACACGGGGGATCTGTGTCGTTATATTTTAATACACGTGCGTATCTACTTATAGCATGATATAAAATAGCTCATTGTGTTATCTTGGACTGGCCAGAGGTGAAGTATGGTCATACAACCCACATGACCCCGTTACTGCGTGTGGGAAGGATACCTTCATCGAGCAGGGGATAGAGAGTGATTTTACTTAAACATTGCTGTTGCATTTGTGTGTTAGGTATGCAAACTATTACAGTGTTGGTACACGTGTGGAATGTTTGTACTCGTGCACTGCATATTTTTCCTAGTTCGTATACAATGTACACACACTGTCTTGTGTAATAACTTACTGTTAGCCACTTAGATTGTATACACAAGTGTGTGTATTTTGTTATCGGTCAGTGTATGTACACTTATTCAATAGGTGCTCGCTAACAGCATTTGGCTCAACAGTCTATTACCAATGCTATGCGTGTACACGTGGAAGCTCTGCGTTACAAACCTGCGTTCGATTAACCGCTCACGGTCAACATCAGTGGCGATCAGTTAAACTTGGTATTGCCTGCGAATTCTACCAAACACTTCGAGGTCAAGCTGAAAGACGACGATGTCCAGAAGCTAGCCATCGTGCTTCGAAGAATCGCAAAGAAGAAGAAGTTGAACTGGTGCTAGGGCCTCCTGGGAGTCTGCTGAATACTTTGAGTATCTGGTGGCAGTGTGTGAAGATATTGGGAGATAAATGTTTATTATTACAGCAGAAACTACCCAGTGAGCTTGCAAGCTCTTTCCAGGATTCCTGCGACACAACAAACACGTGAATCGGGAGACGAGTGTGGGCAGAGTGTGTTGTGTCCTAGGTGCTCACTACCAAGAGCACTTGCCCCAACAGTCTGTGTAGGCTACACGGCGGAGCTTTGTATACATTTGTCGACAATACTGTCTAGGCCCTAGGGAAACACTTTGAATATATTTTGAGTTTCTCTGGAGCTGCTCTTTCTAGATAGCCGTGTCGAGCGTTCCTCCTCTCTACATCGCGACGATGCCTCCAACGAGGGAGGCGAAACATGAGGATCCAACGTAGGGGCCAACGTTGCAAAGGAGAGAGGGGGACGCTGGATACGGCTATACCGACCGCAGCTCTTGAGAGCAATCCTAGACTGTTTATATAGTGTAAATTAGTGTTTACTCTAGCAATATATTACAAGTTAATTTTATGCAATTTTATGCGTATACATAATTCGAAGCACATACAGTGGTAGGCTTGTTTTGATTGAGGTTATCAGTAAAGCAGTGTTGGTAAATAGTGGCTATAATAATTCACATACATTTCACAATACAATATTGGACATTGAATGCATGCGTTACAGCTGCGTTGTTAATTTATTATAAACGAAATGTGTGTTGATGTGTAACACGTGGTGTTGAACATATGCAGTACAGTATATATTGCTGTGTGATGGTGACGGTAGAGACATGCATGTTTTGTATACAATACCTGTATTAAGGGTAAACTTTAGTACAATGACAAAAATGTCACAATGTTCGTGATGAAAATACTGTTTTTTAATATCTGGTTATACAGTGTACACAGCAATGTGTTGTTGGTATATACGTTTAATTCATATGCATACACAATGTACATTTTGTACACATAAATGTGTGTTTTACAGCTGTAGAATAATGTGTGTATGAAAAATCGTATTTTTAACTGTGTATAATACACACATCACATACAATCGCTGCACTACAGTCTATAACAAGAGCTGGGGGCATTACTTTATCGCGAATAAAAACAAATCACAGTTTAACACCGTTATCACCGTCACCAACCTCGCTACGTACGGTAGTCATAATCTATACTGAGTAGCACGAATCGGATAGGCATAATCGATAAGTAGGTGTGTGTGAGGGAGCGCCACTGTGGTGGTGTACGTGCAGATGCGCACGCACACACGTTAAAGCGACTCGCCATGTTGTCGGCGCCCCCTGCCATTAACAAACCGCCACCATCACCTCCGCCACCGTGAACCCCCCGTCTCGCAATAACACAGCTTCACCCAAGGCGCACAAACAATCGCACGTCTGAGGGGAAACCCGCTATACCCCCTTTCTGTCGAATCAACAAAACGCTGGGCACCGACGACAACAACAACAAAGTAGCGCATACAATTCCCCTCACGGGTTTTTTTTATATTTTGCAAACGGCCCGGTGACGTCACCGGCCATTTACAGCAACTTGCGTTTGCCAGCGTTAGTGATGTTAACGCATAGTTGTATCCGTTTATGAAATCGATGCGCGCCTTTTTTTTTAAAAAAGATCGTTGTTTATGCTTGAAGCAGCCTCACTTTGGTGCAAAGCTTGATTATTTCGACAATAATTCCCGCGCACTTTGTGGCGTTGCCTTGCCTCGTGTAGTAATAAGGCAACAAGGTCAGGCGCCATTACAGTGGCTTGGGGCAGTTGGATGCAAAGGCAGTGTGTATGTGTGTGTGTGGTAAACATTGCCACTAGGGAGACAAAAGGCGGCCGGGCGTGGTGCTGGTCACCCACCCCCTCGTGTGCGGTGTCGACCTGCATAGGTGCTCGCTAACGGCACTTGCCCCAACAGTCTGTTAAGGCTATACGGGGGATCTTTGTCTTTGTGTGTCTGTACTATAATACAAGGAACGTTATCAGCATATAACAAGCGTACACAATTATTCCTCAATGTGTGCTGTTTAGTCTGAGGCGCGTTTATATCCTCGCCTTGGTGGTGCAGTCATAATTGCGCCTGCTTTTGTCAGAGTCCATACTGATCATGCCATTGTTAGCCAGCGTCTGTTTACAACTCTCAGCGGTGTTAATTGCAATAATAATACTGTACTACTGTGTTTATCCAGCAAAGCCTCACTC
Organism: Geotria australis; assembly: GCA_036362915.1. NCBI lineage: Eukaryota > Metazoa > Chordata > Hyperoartia > Petromyzontiformes > Geotriidae > Geotria > Geotria australis. The sequence continues at coordinate 1,683,879 of JAZEWU010000058.1, read as the reverse complement.
AGTCTGCTGATAGACACAATGCATCTCTAAACCAGTGGTTTACTGATATTAAACGACATGGCATTGCAAATAAATCGCTCACTCCCAAGTACAGTGTCGTGGTTCTGATGTGGAGGGAAAGATTTGGGATGGAACCTATCGATGGTTGCTTTTCAATTATGTTCTGGGGGTCAAGGTAGAAGCGATCACGTCGCGATCCCTGTCAGGTAATACTTGGTATTGCCTGCGAATTCTACCAAACACTTCGAGGCCGAGCTGAAAGACAACGATGTCCAGAGGCTGACCATAGTGCTTCGAAGAATCGCAAAGAAGAAAGAAGAATTATGTTCTTTTCCGAAACCTATTGTCTGTTTATATTGTCCTTCATATTGTCGATATTGTTGCCTATGGTTATATTTAGTCTTAATTCAAGAGGGTCGTGTTACATTTTGATGTTGGCCAATTTGGCATGTGAGCGTATTTCAAATGTTATTAAACTATCTCATTTTTAAAAAAAACTTGGGTAAATATTTCAATTGTATTTGTTAAATGAGTAAATGAAGGGGCTTTTGTAAACGCAAAATATGTAATGAATCAAATTGCAGGCTTCACGTTGGTCCGGTTACAGATTAGAACTGATGTATTGATGCAGTTAATGCTCTTCATTTACACAGGGACAGCCTGACTCAGTTTCATGACTCGTTTTACGTGGGCCTTGCCACATTGGGATGTTTCGCATTTTCCTTCGGTGAGCGTTTGGCTTAATGTGGGAGGAAACCGGAGAACACGGAGAAAACCAATAATTCATACGTGGGGTTAACAACTCATATATGTTCATGGATAGATTTAAGACTCCTTTGCGGTACCGTCATCTCCTGGCATCCGTACAGCCAAAGCCTACACAACACAGGCAATGTCTCATCACAGTGCTACAGGGTGATATGGTCATCGGCCGATGAGTGGACTCCTCAAATGTGTGATCAAATGCTGTGTGGTTTGTACTGCCACCTTTTGTTATCACTCTAACTTGTATTGTCATTTGTATGTGAGTGGGAAGTTGCGGATAACACCAGTGAAGAGGTGATTGGGTCTCGAATAGAAAGACTCGGCCCTTAAATAAGTGTCGGGTTCCGTGTGTGAACATTAGCACATAGTAGACAGAGGTAGCCGGGTGTGGTGTAGGAGAAGGTGACCTCGGTTTACATGCTGACCCTAACAGATGCACACTAACACCACCTGGCTCAGCAGTCTATAAGTCAACACATATTTTAGTGATTATTGCTTTTCGACGCTGTTCGTTCGGGATAGCCGTGTCAAGCGCTCCCTCTCCTTCGTGACGTTTTGCCTCTCACGTTGGAGGTATCTTCATATGTTCTGAGTTCCAAGTGTGGGTGAGGTTGAATGTGTTGTATTACACATCCTGCATAATTCTGGCAGCGTTGCTTCAGGACAAGCAAACTCTAGACTGGTCTCAACATACAGTGTCTAATCAGCAGTCAGGTTTGCTTGAACCACCGCTGGTGAACTCCCCAGTATATGTAGGTAAAGACCTTCTCTGTTAGATATGGGTCATGACAATCACGGGACCTCATTTTTGAGCTATGGGAAGGGGGTCAAGGTAGAAGCGTTCACGTCGCGATCCCTGTCAGGTAATACTTGGTATCGCCTGCGAATTCTACCAAACACTTCGAGGCCGAGCTGAAAGACAACGATGTCCAGAAGCTGACCATCGTGCTTCGAAGAATCGCAAAGAAGAAGAAGCTATGGGAAGATAATGGTAACATTCACTGGTCAGCGGTCTTTGCCATGAAGTTGCTTTTGTGAATTATGTTCAACATGGTGACATTGAAAATCCAAGAGACATTGAAGCAATCCACCGCAGGTCAGCTGAAGCCATTTTCTGAATAACTAATCTCTACATAGGCTTATAAGTTGCTATTCATTCTGCCATACGCAAGAGAGAGCGAGAGAACTGCGTTCAGTAAATGGTGATGTGGGATTAAAAGCATTTGCCACGGCTTTTGTCGAGAGTGTGGCGAGTGTGCGTCGATTGGCCGCGTTCCGGGACAGGTGGCCCATTTATTGTAGGGATGATGCACCAGCTGAGGATATATTATTTAGGGCACACAGCGTGCATGGTAAAATGAAATTGGGTGCCTCTGCTTTGGTAACGTGAACCACTATATTCATATTGTGCTGAATGAAATGGTATTTTACGTGCAGCTGTTATAGTAAAAATAACGGTGTGCTCGATGATCATATTAATGAGCATGAAATGGACATGTGCATGAGAAGATGCCGGGCCTGTTAAGAAGTACAGGTTACCGTTAGTAGTAATTATTATAAAATACTTACAGATTATAATGTTAGAATCAAATAACTGATAGTGTGCTCAGGCTATCGATAACACCAAGTAATAATGTGGCAGCGGGCGAATATGATTGCAAGCCAGCCAAGCTGCCAGACGGGGTAATAATTATCCGAACTGGTTTTTGGTTCACCCCTTTTCACCTAGCTGCCTTGGCCGGTGTGATGAAGTATGGTCCAACAAGCTCCTGTTACTGATGAGGTGTGAGCAGGCCTTCCCCCTGGAGTGAACTAACAAAGGACTGTGCATCGCTGTTATACACACGGGTATAATTACGGTTGGGATTATGATGGTTGTGATGTTGGCAACCGGAGCAGCGGTTATGCTGCCCTTGTTTTAACACTTCCTCATCCAGGCCTAAGGCTTGAACAGCTCTCCCCTTGAGAGAACCGGCGCAGTGGTACGGGGCACATGCACGTACAATGAACTGGCGCCTTGGTGATATTGTGGCTTGTGCCTGGCGTATGGGAGGGAGAATCCATGTGCTGTCGGCGGGGATCGAGAGAACGGCACTATTGATCGATCGTGCTGTGTCCTGACGCTTTCCTGCGTCACGATCGGCACGGACAGGCAGCTACGCCGATTTGGCCTTGCCTTTAATTTCACCTTTTGTTGTAAAAAAAAATAGCTAGCATTGGTTTGGTTTCCTTAAGCGAAATAGGTTTTTTTTAAATAAATTATCGTGTGTTGTGCTTGCAGTTTGATGGGTTTTTTGGTTGTTGTTGTTAATTAACATGGAAAGTAAAACATTTGAAACCGATGATGTTGTCTGCTGGATTTGGGGTTCACAGGCTCAAACCATCCATCCATCCATTTTCATTCATTCATTCATTTTCAGAAACCGCTTAATCCAATACAGGGTCGCGGTGAGCCGGAGCCTATCCCGGCAGACACAGGGCGCAAGGCAGGGGAACACCAAGGATGGGACGCCAGTCCATCGCAGGGCGCCTGGGGAAATTTAGTCAGTACGCCAATTAACCTGGCAGCATGTCTTTGGACGGTGGGAGGAAACCGGAGTGCCCGGCGAAAACCCACGCGGACACGGGGAGAACGTGCAAACTCCACACAGAAAGGCACCCCGAGCCGAGATTCGAACCCGGAACCTTCTTGCTGTGAGGCGGAAGCGCTACCCACTACGCCACCGTGCTGCCCTCAGGCTCAAACCTAACCTTTGATTCAGAATAATGAATGCTGCCCGGACAATCAATAATACATTGGGCAATTGTGACGTCGTGTTGATGTAAGGGATCCCACGACGTTGCTTGCAAGACCAGGGATCGGTTTTCCTTTTGGTCTTGATCAATTTATTGGAATTACTTTACAGTTAGGCACGATGATTGTTGAACACCTGCCAGAGATCAACGCCGCAGTGGTGAAACTGGGACAGATTAATGTGGACTAACACCGTTTTATGCCAATATGTGGCATATGAGAGAGATTATAGATGACGTCGTCCAAGCATGCGATGCCATTTTGGTTTGGATGCTTTGAATGAAATGTTCCGTGTTGATAGGTCTGAGGTATGTGTTTTTTTTTCTCAACAAAACATCCATGAGCCACAGCTGTTGGAAACTTCGGCAGATGGCTAAAGCCACTGCTTCTGCATGCGCTCCAAATTTCATGTTGATGTTTGGTTAAGATTTTGGAAGCGTTTCACTTTGTGGAATTATAATTGGCTATGCTTTTAGCCAGTTGGCTTTAGTCCTGATTGGTGAACGCTTACACTGCCGTCATTTCCGTATGATGTCCACAAAATGTCCGAGAACTTGTCAACCCGACATTGAACGCCTCTCCTCATTGAGCTTGCAGCTTCCTGTAGGCCTGACCATGTCCGACCACGTCCTGGACACTTATGCAGTGCTTCGCAAAGTTTCTGGTGCACCACGGTATTTTCCGAATTGTAGGAATGAAAGAACGTCACTCATTACAAGCCGGGACAGACAAACTCTCCATGCAGTTTCGAGCAGGCGCGTCACAGCCGCGGGTGTTGCAGGAAAGAGTGAGGGGATGGAATCATGTTTCTGTGAAAGTGCGGGTGTCGCAACATCCGCGGCTGCGACGCGCCTGGTTCCGAGGTCCCGCCTGGTCCCGTCTTTCCATTGGTTACTCTGCAAAACGACAGACAGCCGTCGGCCCTCACCTCCGGTCCTCTCAACCCAGATGGGAAAACGGCCACTACACCTACCCACCCAGGTCCGCAGTTGTCTTTCGGTTCGGCGTGCCACGAAGATTGAGCAAGTTCAGAAATGTTCTTTGGTTTTGAAAAAGAGCAATTCTCAACCAATTGGTAGATCGTGCTTTGGAAAGTTATGCCTCGGCTGCCAGTGGATTATAAAACCCTTTTTTGTAATCGCATTCACCAAGGCCTGATGGGGGCACGGCCCCGTGAGTCTTTCTTTCGACGTGCCCTCCGTCGTGTTTGGAATGTGCTCGTCTCGTGACGCGGACTCAGCTACGTAAACACGTCCCAGAATTCCCATTCTCACGCGGCCGCCGCACCCGTGTTGAGGTGCGGGTGGAAGTCTGTTGGCTTTAGGTTTCGAACTCGATTCGATTCTTCGAAGCGTGATGATTATATGACAGTTTCCCCATTGCAACAAGTTCTTCTTTATTTGCAGACAGCCCTTCAACATTTAGAGATATAATAGTGAGTGCTGGCCTTAAAGGCAGGCATTGGCCTCTCTTCTTGCTCCAGACTGAGGGGCTTCAGGCGTCTGTTGAGCTTCTGGACATCGTTGTCTTTCAGCTCGGCTTCGAAGTGTTTGGTAGAATTTGCAGGTAATACCAAGTATTACTTGACAGGGATCGCGACGTGAACGCTTCTACCTTGATCCCCTTGGCTTTAGGTGGGAACTCCCTAACCACCGCTTTATAGTTAGCAAATCCAGTTAGCGCTCGAAGCCTTGATGGACTGTGCTCATTTCCGCCCTGGATGTCCCGGCGCAAAAAGGCTCGTTGGGGGCTTACGAGACTGCCGGCGTCGGCAGTGGATGCTCATCGTGTCGGGGATTTATTAAAAGGCTGCCGCTCTATAATTAATATCGTTATTACCCTCGGACCGCGAACACAGGATTAAGCGCGTTGGGCCACGGGGCTTTGTGGCAGATTAAACGCCGCACGTACCCAGTTGGTACGGGTCTACCCCGGGAGGGGTGTTCTTCGAGCTCGCAGAAATTAAAATCTGAGAATCGCTCTCCGTAGCTGTTTCCTTCGGGATAGCCGTGTCGAGCGTTCCTGAGCGCTCCTCTCTTTGTGGCGACGTTTCGCCTCCCGCGTCGGCGTCATCAACGTCGCGAAGAAGAGGGAAGGAGCGCTCGATGCGGCCGTCCCGAAAGAACGTATACGGAGAGCAATTCTCACGCACCGACCCGTGGAAAACCTACATCAGTTCAAAGTAAAATCCGTACATTGAATTTAGAGTGGCCAGGGAGAGGGGGGGAATGGGGGAGGGCGGCAGCCGCGGTATTTGCAGTGTCCCATCCGCCAGGCCGTCGCCCGCTCCTTATTCCGGAGCCGCCGAGACCGAGTCCGCGCGTGAAATTTCCACCAGGGTTGACCCGAGCTGACACCAATTGCCGAGTGGCACGCGGTCCTTCAATCTCCCCGCGTTCGCCGCGCCGAAGCAAATAAGCAAATGAACGCTGCCGCAGCAACGAATGCCGTGACCTGACCCATCTTGGAATTGCTGCCGCGGCGCCGCTCGCGTCGCGCGGGAACGAGTGTACGGTTTGCTTAATTTACAGTTGCCAGCACCCCGCCGCGGGTTCCCTTTTGGCATCGACGACGCAGCCGTCGGGGGAACTCCTCCTTGTGAGCGTGATGTCACGATTGCATCATCGTGATTGTTGTGACATCGCCGTTTCCGTCGTCAAGCAGGTTTTTAAAGCAGGAAGTACCAACGCTACTCTACGGAAGGGGGGATGCAGCAGATTGGATGTTTGGATGGATGTTTATTACTACAGCGGAAACAATACCCAGTGAGCTTGGACTCCTGCGACACAACAAACATGCGAGTTGCTGACAATAATAAAAATATCATTGCGTGCAATTTTTCTAATAAAAACATGTCCAAAATACATAGCTTTGCACAATTTTAGTTTCTAAATAACCGTATAAGATTAAAGCTGTGCATTGTGATTGTGGACAAACTAAAGCATATTAAGCGTGAACATAACCGACGTTAAGATGGAAGAGTGCAAAAAAATTGGAACCTTTAATAATAATAATAATAGCATTTATAGAGCGCCTTTCATCTGAGGGTCACAAAGCGCTGCACAAGGCTGTGGAGAGAACGGCATGTCAGTAACATCGGGGCAGATAAACTGAGAGTCAAGCAATCGCGATAAATTATCAAGATTAGCTATCAAAGATTAGCAATTAAATTGTCTCTGCGTCCCTGTGTCTCTCCCTGTTGCTCACCCTTCCTCCCTGTCTCCCTCCGTGTTTGTCTTCAAGGAAGTGACGGCCATCTTAGGGGACGCTGGCAGAATGTTGCCGCTCTTAAGATTGCCAGTTTTACGACCTTTCAGTATATTCGAAGTAGCCTTAATCATTTATTTTTTATTGCTTTGGTTTTTATTGTTTTGTCTTTCGTTGTTGACATGCCATCCTCTTTGCAGCCCTTGTGTAGCGCTTTGTGACCCTCGGGTGAAAGGCGCTATATAAATTGAAATGATTATTATTATTATTAGCAATCACAGATTGGAAAGTAGTGAATCTGGATTTGCCATTCGGGTCAAAACATCACTCGATCTTTTCTGCCTCGCGTTATCTCGGATATACCTCACGTATCACTCTTAGTTTACGACGCTTGTACTCGCGCGGCAATGTACAACGCAGCTGAAGCTGAGCGTCGTCAATTTAGAGTGGCTTGTGGAGAATATCTGTCATTGCTGACTGCTGCGATGGTGTGTTGCCTGTTTAAACGGCCGCTATCCACGTTGACCCGCGTTGGCCGATAACCCCCCCCCCCAACCAACGGTGGCGGTATCTATCGGCCCATAATTTTACGGCACGTTGTTCACTTTATAGGACCGTTGCCGTACCTGGCAACAATTCACGACCGGGCCGGAAGCAGGGGCGGAAAGCGATCGCGCTGCGATTACGTTTTCATCGCCGTACTTGGGGAATCATTTTTGTGAATGGTTACACACCGCTGTCGAAGCAGATGGGAGGGGGGGGCGGTGGGCGATGGAGCGTTCGTATACAGTGATGTCCACGGAGGGTTCCGGTTGCTATACCAGTGCGCCGGACGTTATCGCCTATGACGGGAGCAGCGCCAACTTGGCGCCCTCTCTCCCCCGTCGCCGCGCTGTCCCCTCAGGACCGCCTGCCCTCGTTCCGCCACCGCTGCCACCAATGCGCGGAGGTGGTGCAATTAGCCTAGTGTCCAATTGGAGTTTTGACACGGCGCGTCCATGAATTCCTCGTATTTTTTTTTGGATCCGTGTGTAGCGCCGTTGGTGCAAATTTGCGTTTGCGAACGCCGGGGGACTTTGCAACAGGGCACGGGTGTGAAAATCGCAGTCGAGAGGGGAAGCCGGCCGGAACCATCGTCTGACCTCTGCAGTCCCGTCTTGGGATGTTTGGCCAAACTCAATCAACGAGTGTTTGTACGTGTGCGAGGAAACCGGAGGAACCCGGAGAAAACCCCACGCAAGTGAGGGGGTTAATCCGCTTGGTTGTACTTACCATGCCCTGGCAAGCCAGAAGGCGATGTTGAGTGTAATGCATCTGTATTGATGTAGGCTGTTCCGAAAGAGCAGCTCTCAAGCGCAATTCTGCAACGTCGCCTCGATGTTTCTTAGATACAGGGTCCTTCTTGCGTTGAGGCGGCAGCGCTACTCACCGTGCCGCGAAACGTCGCAAAGGAGAGAGACCGTTAGCGCTCGACACGGCTATCCCGAAAGAACAGCTTTACAAAAGCAACTATCGGTGCATCGAGCCGTGAAACCTACCTCAGTGCGTAATAAATAATAATAAACATTGTTTTTTTCCGTAGCTTGTGGTGCTCACTCGTGACGACGGCAAGAGAGCGGCGTTTGCCGGGGTCAGCCCGGTCCAGCGCCGCGCCTGGAATGCCGCAGTTGAATACGGAGGTCCTGTCAGAAAATACAACCACCGCGCTGCATCTGGCAGCCTGTAGACTCACGGAAACTGTGGGGTAGGGGTGGAGAGAGCCGGGTGCTGCTTGGGGGGGGGGCGGTGCAGTGAGGGGGAGCACCATAGCTTGTAAACCTGGCTTGAGCCGGGCCTCACTGGGCGCATTCACAATGAGTAGGAAGTACAGTGGAAACGGAGTTCAGCTTGCTTCCGTTTCGGAGAAAACTATCTATCACCCGCTTTTGTCCGGCTGTTAACTTCTGCGCCCGTGTTTATTTGGATTTCCTCGGTCTTTATTTTGATTTCCGTCGCCACGATTGTGCAGTCGGCGTCGTCAAGAGATGTCGATGTTCGGAGCTTTCCGAGAGACAGTAATGATTCCTCGTATTATTATTATTTTTTTTTAATGCAGTTGCCGTGTTTATTTTGATTTCGTTACGCTTTATTTTGATTTCCATCATCACGATTGTGCAGTCGGCGTCGTCAAGAGATGTTGGTGTTTGGGACTGTCCGAGAGACGGTAACGTTTCCTTGTGTTAATTATTTTAACACAGTTGCCGAGCGCAGGCCCAAAGGCCCGGCGTGTCAAACGTCCAGCAAACAAGTTGTGATAATAAATTAGAGACGGCACGTTTCTTGACTCGAGAGGCATTATGGAACACTGCCTTGTCTGCGCCCTACTACCCAACTTCTGCAGCTCAAAAGACCTTGCAGAGTTCAATAAAAATGCAAAGAAATGGGAAACTGTAATTAAACCATCGCGCTTCGAAGAATTGCGAAGAAGAAGTACAAATATCCTTATCCTGTAAATACACGTTGATGTAGTACAGTTTCTACGTTGACACGAATGAAAACACACCGGCCGGTTTGATGCGTTGTGAAAACTACGTTGACGTTAATTCTTTAAAACGAAACGTGCGTCTGTGTGTGCGCCCGCGTTTAAATCCACCGCTGAACGCGAGGGCTTTCCCTGAGCCGTCGGGGTTTGTGGGGGGTTATCTGACCGTACTTCACCGCCTTGGCCAGTGTGGGTTATCAAAGTCAAGGGAACATAGATATGGGAGCACAACTGCAGTACAATTTGTTTTGCTGCACTGCCGTCTGATGCCGAGCTACGTTCTGTGTGGCTTCATCCAAAAGTGTTAACCTCGTTTTGTAAAACTAGCAGAGTACCCGCAGTATGGGCGATCCTTGATCCAAGCGTGTAACACATTCTTCTCACGTTTCTTGTTGGTGGCTTTCTCTGCTGATATCACTGCTGTGACCTGGATTTCCTACTGATGTCCTCTTTGGGAATATTGCTGCTGGCTCTCTGAAGTTTCATAAGACTAATCTTCTTCTTTGCGATTCTTCGAAGCGCGATGTTAAATTACAGTTTCCCATTTTCTTACACAGCCCCTTGCATTTTCATTGAACTCCGCAAGGTCTTTTGAGCTGCAGAGGTTGGGTAGTAGAGCACAGACAAGGCAGTGTTCCATAGTATGGTCTGCTTCTCCACATTCACAGGTGGTTGGGCCGGTCTTGTAGCCCCATCTGACCAAAGCATCTTTTGATCGTCCCGTTTTAGTTCTCAGGCGGTTGAGTGTCTTCCACTGAATCCATGGTGCATCTGAGCCAGGAGGGAAGTCTTCAGCAGGTGGGATTCCCATTCCAGTTGCAGGAGGGTCACTCTCAAGCTTTTCCGTCCAGAGCTGGAGTCTGGTTTCCCCTCGAGATGTTGTTAGGGGCTGCACATGGCTGAGGAAGCTTCTTCTTGACTTCAGTCGTTGGGCCGGGGGTTGACGTCCATGAAGGAGGTGGCGTTCATCGCTAGTAGCCTTTGTCATCTCGACTCGACTGGCCACTTCCCGTCGGATATCAGCAGGGGCAATGCCAGCGAGGAGGTACAGGTTGTTTGTGTGTGTGGGTTTCAAGCAGCCAGTGATCAGGCGGCAGGTGTTGTTCAATGCCGGGTCAAGTTTCTTGGCATGGGTTGACCTCTCCCAGACAGGACATGCATACTCCGCAGAGGAATAGCACAAGGCCAGAGCAGTAGATCTTAATGTATAAGACTAATGAATACGTGCGACGTCAAGACATCAAAGCCTGGTACCCTCAGTGCAGATATAAACACAGTATACAACAACAGCAACCGCCATTCGCCACTAAGTGGCGGTGACGTCACCACGTCGCCTGTGCCAGCCCATATGCACCTTGAGGCCACGTGAAGTGTCGAAGGCTCGTCGACAGGTCACAGGACAGACCCAGGTGTCATGTTGGGCTGCCCGACCGAGATGACTGGCAGATGCACCACCTGAGCTCCCTACCGTGCCAACTTGCAGTGCTTTGGCCGCGCTCGTCTCGCTGTTGTGAGCGAGCACTTGCTCCGTCATATAGATGAAGGATTTGAAGCTAATACCCTCAGTGCTGACACGCATACATACAAACACTTGCTTCATTACGTGCGGATTAAACAAGAAATCACCGCCGGGCCGTGAATCGTTGCCATGCGAGTTTCCCCATTATTTGAAGCGTTCGCCCGTGGCCAGCCGCGACAGAAGCCTTTTCGCTTGGCTCCGCGCTGCCAAGTCGACCATCTGGCAATCATCGCCGCTCCCCGCCGCTCGGCACGTTAAGGACCCTTGCCAGCGTCGCGACGCGAGCGCCAAAGTGTGCCTCATCGATCGAGAGGGTCTCCGGGTTTCGTTTGCCGCCCGCCGCATCTGCCGAGCCGGGGCCTTTTGTGTCGCCGAGGCTGTGGAGCAAAGGTCAGGAAATGTGAACCGGGGCTGGCGGCCAAGAGAATTACAGCAAGGGTCGTAAGTGAGAGGTGACGAGTAGGCGTGGTTGTCTCGCTTAGCAGAGTGCGCGTCCCGCGGGCGATCTTGTTCCGAGCGCGCGACACGTTCTTCCGGCGTCTCTCGTTGATGACTTTTCAGAAGACTAAGCAATTTGCGTTTATGAATTATTCAAACGCTGCATCCTCAGTGGGAACACACGTTAAAACACTTGCTCTATTACCACCATTCTCAATCGGTGGGTGGGGATCAAGGTAGAGGCGTTCACGTCGCGATCCCTGTCAAGTAGTACTTGGTATTACCTGCAAATTCTACCAAACACTTCGAAGCCAACGAGCTGAAAGACAACGATGTCCAGAAGCTCAACAGATGCCCGAAGCCCCTCAGTCTGGAGCAAGATGAGAGGCCAATGCCTGCCGCCTTTAAGACCAGCACTGACTATTATATCTCAAAATGTTGAAGACCTGTCTGCAACTAAAGAAGAACTTGTTGCAATGGGAAACTGTCATATAACCATCACGTTTCGAAGAATCGACTCGAATTCGAATCAGTGGGTCGCGACCCATCACTGGGCCGCGAGCGCCACCTCGTGGTCCATGGAGACCGTATTCAAGTTGGTCAATTGGGGCTTGATGTGCAAAAGATTGAGAACCCCTGCTCTATTAGATGTAGATATTTTTTTTTACGCACCAAGAGGCATTATGCAGGGCATTGCCAAATAAGCAGGAGGTATGTGCGAGTGGAGAAAGTGGAACCCAAAATGTTCCACCTTCTCTTTGAGGAGGTGCACTCTGCCGCCCGGTTGCGTGTGTGTGTGTCTGTGAGAGCACAGGCTTGTTTTTGTTTGGCCGTCTTCAAACAGCCTCGGCCGTGGGACGTGTTGGCAGCAAATATCTCCGTCTAAGGCGGAGCCAGTGGAAATATGGCACGGGCAGAACTCTCCCCCCGCCCTACCGCAGTAATCTTCCTCTGCTGAAGTCGGGGAATCGCGCGGAGTATTTTCCTTCGAAAAGAATACGCCCGCCGCAAGCTCGCGCGGCGTCACCGCAATCGCACGCGTGATTCACAATTGGCTCCCCATGCCCGGCTGGCGTCGTCGGCTGCGCTCAGCTCTCCCGGCGGCGCGATAGCGGTTATGGTTTTGTCGATGTCCCCCTGCTCGCCGCGACACGGCCGGCTTGGGTCGCTTAATTTGCCGCCGAGGTTTCAAGGTTCCGGCGGCACCGCGGGCAGTGCCCACCGGGCGGGCCGATGCCCGCGTGCCACCCTCCTCCTCCCTCCGCCTGGTCTCGTCTCGTGACCTTTGGGACGTCGGGGCCGTGAACTTTTCCACACTTACACTCGGCACTCACCACTTTGTCCAGAACGTTACTAAAACGGCTGCTAACTACTCATCCTGTAGAGGATCGAAATGCCGTTTCTCTCAGACGCCGGTGTTGGCATTTACATGGACTGGAACACAACAAGAAGGGTTTAAAAATACTAGGATAAAAAAAAAAATACTAACAATTTTTTTTATATTTACAGGTTAAGCTAAGCTGGGGGACGGGGGGGCCGGGACAATAACGAGGCAAAGATCTAGAACAAAACCTATAATTATAACAATCCATCTACCCATTTTCTAAACCGCTTGTCCTGGTGAGGTTCGCGGTGGCAGCAGTTCAAGGAGAGTGGACCAGACATCCCTTTCCTCAGCAACAAATATAATGCAAATAGAACTAATATAATATAGTGTAATGTTTGCCGTCCTCGAGCGGCCGTACGCCTGGCGGGCCGACACCGAAGGCCGCACGTTATTCGGAACGAGAGGTTTGGTCCGCCGCCTCCCACAGGCAGCGTGGGTGGCCCTGGAGTTTGTTTTGGTGAGATGCGCCTGGCACCGCTGCCTTGTTTGTATCGTACGGACCAACGGTTGTGGCGGTTGTTGCGGCAGCTCGCAATTTGAAGAATGTTCTGATGATTATTTCAGTATTATCGAAGCGGTCCCTGCGTGCCAGCGGGGAAACGAGGTTGAGGTTTGCGTTGTAGGAGTGACTAGTTTCACAACCCACGGACGAATATTGGCCACATCATAACGCTTTTCACAAGTTCACTTTTGATAACCGACATCAATGTGTAACAGTCGATAAAACAACTGGCCTGCATAAAAGGAATTCTTGTAAACAGGAAACGCAATGAATGTTGTTAAATGTGACTGGCAAGCTCGCCGTTTAGCCTTGTTACAGACAGCATATCCTCTTTACCCCTCCGTCTCCCTTTCTGCCGTCAGTGTGATTCCCCACTGCACTGTCTGCTAGCGTGAGGATAACGTTTGTTTCGGGATCTCCTTGGGGAGGGGGGGGGTCTGATCGACAGGATGCGCCATCCCCTCTCCACCTCGCCCAGTATCTCTTGTCTCCGACTCTCTTGTGAAAAAACGTACTGCCCTTTTGTCAATCGATTGCGCGGTTAGGGTCTCTCCACATTGTCTGGCTTGCTGGGGGTTCGTTGAGCATGTTTGTCCAAGCTGGTTTGTGATCACTGGGCCCATAGACGTTCGGCCACGGTACAGCGCAACGTTGCAATTCGCCGCATTGCCACCTGCTGTGCACGTGTGGCAGGTGTGTTCATAATAATAATAACAATGAAGCACAGATGCGTGACCAAACAAGTCAAGGACATTATTCGCGCGTGTGCAGGTCCGTGCAAATCGACGGTCCCACCTTCGTCGTAGAGTAGACCGGCTATTCTCACCCGCTGGCTCGTGACCCATCAGTGGGCCGCGAGCGCCGCTTAGTGCTCCGCGAAAGACCAAACCCAAGTGGGCCAAGTGGGCCCTGGGGTGCAAAAGGTCGAGAACCCTTGGCCGAGATGGCCCGGTTATCTGGCTCACTGCCCGAATCACCAGCTCGCCATTCAAGATCTGGAATATGCTCGGTGAATGAAGAACGCTCGTCTGCCTGAGCGAACACGTTTGTTCAGCTCGCACACTGATTATCAGGCTTTCCCAACGGTGCGTACGTGCTCCTCTGCGCCTGTTTAACTACTCCGGCCACTCGCCTCAACACAATCCCGCACTCCACGCAATCCGCTCGGAGCCGTACTGTACGAGGCGCCGTACTGTACTGTACAACCTTCACACAACGCCTCGTACAGTACGGCTCCGAGCGGGTTTCGAATAACGTGGGCGGACGGACAACACGCGAAGGGGGGGGGAGGGGTGCCAACGTGGCCTCTTCTGGCGTGGCCTCCGCGCCACGCGGACACCTGACTGCGGAGCTGTTTATTTAACTCTGGAGTATGTCGCGCTACGGCATTCCGGCGCGGCGCCCGTCCCGCGTTCGTCACCGTGTTCCAGCCAGCGCCGTAGCTCTCGAGTAGGCGGCACGCTGGCTCGATTTAACCCCCGAGAGACCGGGGTTGCCCCTTTGGGTGTTTGGTTATTATTATTCAATTCAACTTTATTGTCAATTCGGCCACGTGTACAGGACATATAGAGGATCGAAATGCCGTTTCTCTCACACCCCCGGTGTTGGCATATATACATGGACTGGAACACAACAACAAGGGTTTAAAAATACTAGGGTAAAAAATAACAAAATCCTAACAATTTTAATATTTACCAGTTAAGCTAAGCTGGGGGTCGGGGGGGACAATAACAATTATTCCGACCACCTCAGCTCTGTATGTAACGCGGCTCGCTACACCGCGCGTTTGGATGTACCGCGGTTCGAGTCGTGTTTCCTGAAAGCGTGTGACGATGGCTGATGGAAAGATGCAAATTAAAATGATTTGTTGATCGGTGCTTTGCAATTGGTGTGTCGCCACGGCAAACCCCCGACCGAGGGTTCGGTAGGTGAAACGTTTTTTTTTCTTTGAACATCTCCGGCCAACTTGGCACGGCAGTAGCGTCGAGTGTCGGGGTTGACTCGTTGATGAAGATATAGATTTTGTAGGAAAAGTTGCGTGGGTCCGAGCGGGTATTATTTCACATGGCTGCCCAATCTCGGGGCAGTCGCGTTATCTCCTTATTCCGATTGGAAGTTGCCGTCCGCCACCGGCTCAAACACACAATCTCGTTTGGTCACGGTTATTACAACCAGCGCCGATAATTGCCGGCAACGATTGCCCCTCCGGGTCGCCCCGCGGTGTGACACGGCCTTTTAAGCGGGGCGAGCGGCGGCACGGCATTCGAAATGAGGCTCCGGCCGCCGAGCGCCGGCGTGATTTGGGCGGCGATGGCGTTCGGCCGATTTTGTGATGCCGCGCGCGTCCTGACGCGGTCGACGCCGACCCCCGTGACCCCGCGGCGCCGCTTGCTCGCCGCTTATTTCATTTTAATTTGTTTAATTTTTGCTCGCGTGGCGTCAGCGGAGGCTGCGGCGGCTTGTAATCCGAGTGCGGCCCTCTTTCCTTCTGCGCCGTTGCTCCGATCTGGACCTCGCGCAGAAAGGTTTTGCGGGTTGCGCCTGTATCGTAAGGCGTTTTGTGTCGTGTGTGACGGTTGTCGTCAGGCTTCCTGAATGGTTTATCCATCCATCCATTTTCTCGACCGCTTGTCCTGGTGAGCTTCTGGACATCGTTGTCTTTCAGCCTGGCTTCGAAGTGTTTGGTAGAATTTGCAGGTAATACCAAGTATTCCTTGACAGTGATCACGACGTGAAGGCTTCTACCTTGATCCCCAGTATCTGCTAAACTCCCCCTTCCTCGCATCAGTTTGTCGTCTTCATGTTATTGACATGCCGTTCTCTCCACAGCCTTGTGCAGCGCTTTGTGACCCTCGGATGAAAGGCGCTCTTTAAATGCTATTATTATGACTATTATCATCCTGCCAATCCTCACCCAAACCACCGTCCGTCCGTCCGTCCCCCACCGTCATTATCGCGGCAGGTCCTGCTGCAGCAGGCCGGACGATGGAAGGTGACGGAGAACGTGCCGGAGCTGATGGGCGTGTACGAGTCGGCCATCGCGAGCGTGGCCGCGGCGCGGCCGCTCCTGTCCTTAGCGTGCGAGAACGTCGACCTCCTGCTGGGTCGCCTCGCGCTGTGAGTACCCGGCGCACCTCCGACGATCGTGGTCCCTTAATAATTGTAACAATTTTCCATTTATAACGCGCACGTATTCGTTCAATGTCGAAGGTAACTCATTCGACGAGAGAACGACTCGGAAGGCGTAGCGAGGAGAGCGCAGAGAGGCGGAGGAGGCAGCCAGGCGGTTTGCCGGCGCCATATTGCCACACACCGCTTCCTATATATTAGGATGTTATCGGTCAATTAATTAATGAATCCATAGTCTAGCTCTTTTTATCAGTTAGGTCACGTAAAAACGTATAAGTGTTGTAAACCCGCGTCCACCCGACACAGCCAATCAGTAAAGGGTTGTCACGTGAACAAAAACGTGTATTCGAAGCGGCCTTAACCATTTCATTTTTGTTGCTTTGTTTTTTATTAGTTGTTTTTTTTCTGTTGTGCAGCGCTTTGTGACCCTCGGGTGAAAGGCGCTGTATAAAATGCTATTATTATTACTTCAGCACACCGGTATGTTGGAGAGCGAGCCCACAACATTTACGACGAAGACGTGACAACTAGCCGTTCTCTCGACCGGTTGTCACGTCACGACGGCCGGCGACCGACGACCGACGAGGAGGCCCCGGGAAATTATCGGTGACCTGACGCGTGCCTATCCCGCCGCCGTGACTCCCCGCGCGCGCACGCGCGTCTCCTCCGCAGGAGCTGCTTCGAGCTGCTGCTGCACCTGCCGGAGTCGGGGGTCCCCGAGGACACGTGGGGGGCCTTCTGCACGTCCGTCAAGGTGGGTCGAGACGCCTGTCCTCGCGGGAGCCGTCAGATCAGTCGCGACCCCGACGTGACCTCCGGACGGGCGGCAGAGTAGTGCCGCGGCGGTAACGCACTCCGCTCTCGCCTTAACGCGGAAATACGATCCTTCCCGAGGCGGTTCGATTCCGTGTTGTGCCCCCCCCCACCACCGCCCCCGTTCTGCGTGGGTTTCCTCCGTTTTCTCCGGTTTCCTTCCGCAACAATAACACGCGAGGGAATTGGCCGATGCCCTCATAATATGATGGTATTGGCCAATTAACAACGTGAAATGCGCTACTATATTATAAATCTATTATATCTCTAAATGTTGAAGGGCTGTCTGCAACTAAAGAAGAACTTGTTGCAATGGGGAAACTGTCATGTGACCATCGCGCTTCGAAGAATCGAATTCAAATTCTAATCTAGTACATTAGTATTGTTAGCGTTGTGGCGCGACAGGACTTGACTGATCATGAAGACGATGACGGTGACGATGCTGACAGTGCTATCTGAAGCACGACCCAATCTTGCGATTGTCGAAACTCGTGAGCATTTATAAGCTGTCTGCGACTTCCGCATTATGAGCCAGAAATCATGTGTTCCTGGCCGGAGGGAGGCAGGGAGGGCGGCGTGTGGGGGGGGGACAGGGGTGTCGAGGGGGGTGGGAGTGGCCTTCCCCCGACTCGTGAATGACCCGTCTGCCGGTGTCACAAAGAGGAACCGTAAACAGAGCTCAGCTGCCAAGGTGGCGTTCAGCTCTCGAGAGCTGCTCTTTTGTGATAGCCGTATCGAGCGTTCCATAGTCTCCCTCCCCAATGTTATATTGCTGAAGTTTTGCCGTCTCTTATACAAACCCGCACCGCATGGTGGGTGCCACCAGTCTGTCCACAAAATAATCACAGCTAGGCCTGAAGCAGGTTTTCAACGTGCAAGTATTCGGTTTCCAGGATACGCCCGTTTTCGAGAAAGTTCTCCCGCGCGTTTTCGGGTCGTGCCGCGCGCCGTTTGCCTCGCGGTCCGACGTTTCGGTTGACGTGCCCGGGGGCCTTCTTCAGGAGCCAAACGGGGGAGCCGTGCCTCCGCCGCGGCGGAGGTGTCTCGCGTGTCTCGTTGGGCTTCCGAGGGCTCCTGCGCGGCGAACGACTTTGGCGGCTGCGCAAACTCTTTGCCCCCGGTTGTTGTTGCCGTGGAACATAATCTGTCGCAGGCTGGATGGCCGAATTAGGATCGCTGGGGGGGGGGGCATTGGAGGCTTCTTGCTAGCCTGTGCCAAATTAACCATCTGCTGTAAATTACCCCCCCCTCCTGTCGCCCCGTACCACCCAACCCCCCATCGTCGGCCTCTTAAAAAAAAATAAACAGACTTCTCGTAAACTGTAGCGCGCTCTGTTTAATGATACGCGAGCGAGCGGTGCCCGTGGCACGGCGGATCGCGCCGTGGCTTTGGCGTTCTGGGAGCGAGCGAGGTGCTCCCCGTTTTTTTTTTTTTAAACTTGTTTTCCCTTCCGACCGACCGAGCGGGAGCGGTAGATACTAGACAAATGTTTATTTTTACAGCAGAAAAAATACCCAGTGAGCTTGCAATCTCTGTACGGGATTCCTGCGACGCAACAAACATGCACAGTAGCGGTCAAAATGGAGTCTGTTCCGTCGGATTCACGTATGGCGGTATTTCGGGCGGTCACGGCGGCTTTCGCCGGCCCGGTCAGCGGGCCGGACAAACGCAGGTGGCTCACGTATTCCAGACACGTCTCCCCCCAGGTTTAAATACGTTGAGGATGCGCTTAAACGGCGTACGGGAAGAACCCAAATGAGAGGTGATGCCAGGGTGTGGGAGTGAGGTTTAGCTCTTTTAATATCGCGGCGGCAGTGGCGACGTGACGGCGAAACGTGCGTAAGCGGCTCTCGAATCTCACTGCGGATCCGCGCGGGCTCGGTCGGCACCGCCCCGGGTTTTGCGTCGAGCCCGAGCCGGGTGTGGCGAGCAGACGGAATGCGCGTCGCTTGGCAACTTCCAATCGTTGGCGCGGGCTCGTTGGCTGCAGTCGGGCGAGGGTGCGCTGGAAAACGCGGCGCGGCGCGTGAGGTGTTTCCCCGAGGTCTCTACGTGGCTCGGGCGCGATCGCAAATCCCTCGTTTGGTCCGAACGGAATCGATGCGTTTTTAACGTTGCGTGCCCCCCCGCCACCCCGTGCGTTAATCGTACGAGCCGCTGCTCCGATTTGATGTTGAGAATAACAAACGAGCAAGCGGACGGCTCGAGGCCTTTCTTCACGTATTTTATTTTTTAGCGGCCAGCGGCGCGCAAATCTAAATGTGGTAAATTTAATTGTTTCTGCCGCTGTGGCCATGTTAACGTCGCTCGTTCACGGCGCGTATGCCGCATTTAAATCGCCGTCTCGAGGGCAGCTGCAGCTGGGCTTGGAGCAAGCTGCGATCGATCCTGAATAGAGGGGCGGGAAAAAAACACCAAACCTTTTCCCGTAAGGGGGGCGACCATGCTTGTCTGAGAAGGGATTTAAATTTAATTCCGTATGAGGCGGCCGGGTCGTCGATCGCGGTTGTAAAGCTCACACAGGGCACCGAACCAGCACTGGTGAGGACCCTGGGTTCGAGCCCCGGTATCAGTTGTCCTCATTTAGAAGCATTCGCGCCCCTGTTAGGGTACCGAGGTTCTGCATTCAATCCACGCGACGCCGAGCGGGCGTCTTGGCGGTTTTATAATGGCCGGGTCAGGGCAGTGAGCCAGCCGCTGGGGTCTCTGGGTTTGCACGTGGGTGGCTGGGTCTGTCAATGGGAATCACAAAGGCATTAGGGCACAAAGCCAGCACAAGGGGCCTATGGGTTGTTGCGTGGCTGCCTTTGTGGCTTCATTTTGGCCGTGTCGGTACAGCACCCGTACTTGAGGCCCCCGGGTTCAAGTCTCGGGCCTGGTGTCTCTCGGGAGTCTGATGACCGGGTTGGAATATTTGCCCCGAGCATCTATGCAGTTGGGTTCAATCCCCGGTACATTATGGGTGTCTGGTGTCATAATGTCCGTGTCGTGGCAGACGGGCCATGCTTGAGATCTGTGTTTAAGCACCCGGCCTAGGTGGTGTTACAAAGTGGCTGCTCGTGTGAAGCCACAAAGCCAGCGTAACTAAATGGCCTCTAACGATTCACTTGCCTGGCAATTCCACACATTGTCAGCCATATGGGCTTGCGATTCGATTCCTGAATATAGGTTTTTTTTTATTTGTTAAAAAATATATACTTTCTAGTCAATCACCTTTGTATTCATTTTTTTCTCGACCGAGCGTTGCTCCTCTTTCCTTTGCGATGTTTTGCCTCCCACGTTGGCAGCCTCATCATGATGCCTCCGACGTGGGGGGTGAAACCTCACCAACAACAGAGGAGGAACGCTTGACAGAGCTATCCTAAAAGAGCAACTCTAGAGAGCAATTTTCATGCGTCGAGCCGTGAAAACCTAAATCAGTACAGTTTAATTGTAACTAACATACAGTGGGGCTTACAACTTGTTTACATTTTGATGACTCTAATAGACAGTGCCTTAGGTTATCAGTTACAGCTCATAATCTTGTCTGTCCAGTGAGAATGCCGAGGTCTTTGATAGGTTCACCTTCGACGCGGTATCCACAGCAACAAATATTTACTATAAGTCTCAAAACAACTGCGCCTAGCCTACGGGGTAATGTGTTTGTTTAACCACAGTGCTTGGCATTGGCGTAATCTCAGCCACAAGTATGAAGCTTTGTGTATTCAAGTTTCTTGTGGTTCCAGTTTTGTGCATCCCTGGGATAACTCACAGGGCACGACTGAGATTCTTTGTTGATGTGTTTAATTTCCTATGTACGAAGCCGAAGGTGGTGTTCGTTCGAACAGTGAACTACCGGAGGCGCCAGATAGATGTTTATTATTACAGCATAAACATACCCAGTGAGCTTGCAAGCTCTTTACGGGACTCATACGACACAACAAACATGCGAATTGAAGAATCCGCAGAGGCAGGGGGAAGGCAGCCATGCGGTTAGCCGGTGCAAACCCACCAAACACTGTCCTATAATGGTATCAGCCAATAAATTAAATGTTTTTTTTAACTGTAGGACGTAACTGGAGTATCGGGCGGAAAGTCGCACAGAGCAGGGATGGCAACACCCAAACTCCGCACAGAAAGGCGCCCGATGCGGGGATCGAACCGTCTCGGCCAGGACCTTCTTTCTGCAAGGCGCGGGTGTTACCGCCGCGCCACCGTGCCGCCCGGTGTCCTCGCATACCGCCGCGATGGCTCCGCGTGCCGGGCGGCTAATTGAATTGCCGCGTGGTGGAGGTGAATGTGTCGGTTTGCCGCTCAAGCCCAATTCACGCGGCGCGCGCGCCCTGTGCCATCGCAGGAGCGCGAACCGGGCGCGCGTGTTTACCAAGTATTAAAGCGGTTGCGACTGAAGTAACCGAGCGCGCTAAAAATAGAAGCATTGCTGAAACGCAGCGCTGCTCGGATGCGTGCGGCGACCGACGAGTAGCGTTTGTGGGTCGATTCGTAGTGATAGTTATTTGACAGTTATACGACAGTTTCCCATTGCAACAAGTTCTTCTTTAGTTGCAGACAGCCCTTCAACTTTTAGAGATATAATAGTCAGTGCTGGCCTTAAAGGCGGTGGGCATTGGCCTCTCTTCTTGCTCCAGACTGAGGGGCTTCTGGCATCTGTTGAGCTTCTGGACATCGTTGTCTTTCAGCTCCTCGGCTTCGAAGTGTTTGGTAGAATTTGCAGGTAATACCGAGTATTACTTGACAGGGATCGCGACGTGAACGCTTCTACCTTGATCCCCTCCTGTCACTGACTCAAACGGTCGTGGTAAAGAGGTGGTCGGGGCCAACGCCGCCGCTGCAGCGATCGCGACTCACCGGCGCCTCGCACAGCCAGACCCCGCAGCTGTTGCGCGCGACACCTGCTCCTGTCACCGATATCCGCCACGAATGACGTTTGTGGACCGTGTTCCGCCACGGGCTGTAGGTCGGCGGTTCCCAGCCCGCGGGCTCGCGGCCCGCTAAGTGGTCCGTGAGCCTATTGCAGGCGGTCCGTGAAATTTATTTAAAGTAAATTTTTTTTTACATAAAATGACAATTGTTAATGTGACGAAAATAACGATTGTGTGAAATGGTAAACTGTTAGAAATGGCCGCGTTTTAATACCCGTTGATACGTAAGTTCGTCTCCCCATCAGCCATAGGGTATGTAAAAAAAGTGAAACGGCTTGCCTAGGTTTTATTCCGCAAAACGTTTTAATGACGGTCTAGTCACTCTAATGGAACGCATAAAGAAAATTGTTGGAAACCGCCGGTTGTAGATTGTTAATCGCCGGTGTCGCCATCATCTGGACTATGTTAGTACTATAAAAGCAAGTCCCCTGCTATTAAACTACAAAGTGAGCACTTGTGGTGCCCAAGGCTCCCAGATGTATAAACACTCCCTAATTAGCTAATATACAATCGTAATGTACAATATTAGTGTTCTGTAACGTATAATGTGCAGTTTTGTTCACTCTCGAAGAGAGAGAGAGAGAGGCTCGACGACTTGGAAGCGTGACGAACCGCAGAGATGTGGTGGAGGCAGCCTCGCGGTAATCTGTCGCCAACATTTCCCAGAAACTGCGTCCTCTATGTATTAAGATGCTTTTGGCCAAATAGTGAGATTCATTTTAGTTTTTTTAAATAGAAAACTGCGGAGCAAATGTTGTTGCGACGGTTCACCGCCTGGCGGCCGTCCAGCTCGTCTAGTTTGTCAGCGGCGACGCGAGCGATTGCCGTGAATGACGCAATCTAAAACGGGTCGTTATATTGGGCGGCAGGGTGGCGCGGTGGTAACATCCGCGCCTCACAGAAATAATGGTCTTGCTCGAGGCGGTTCGATTCTCACCTTGGGCACTTTTCTGTGTGGAGTTTGTGTGTTCTCTCCCTGTTCTGCGTGGGATTTGCTCCGGGTTCTCCGGTTTCCTCCCACAACTTAAAAAAAAAAACACTCATTTTTTTAGTTGGCCGATAACATAATATATAGGAAGCAGTGTGTGGCAATATGGCGCCAGCAAACCGCCTGGCTGCCTCCTCCGCCTCTCTGCGCTTTCCTCGATACGCCTCTGAGTCGTTCTCTCGTCGAATGAATACCTTTGACATTGAACGAATATGTGCCACGCGTTATAAATGTAAAATTATTGTTATTATCATTTGAGTTTGTTTACGTTTGACGTTCGAGTGTCGGGCGAGACGCGGCAGCTGACTGGCGCGACGCGCGTCCGCAGGAGAGCCACGAGCGGCTGGTGACGTGCGGCAACACGGAGCTGCGCGCTCTGTGCGCCGTGGTGGAGGCCGGCGGTGCGTGGGACACCCCGGAGATGAAGTCCATCCTTGAGGAGAAACCGCTGGATGCTGAGAAAGGTACGGGCAACACCACCCACCCACCCACCCGGTCTCCCGCGCACTCGCGCCGCCACCCAGTCTTCCACCCGCCCAGTGTTCGACCGGCTCGCTCTCCCACCCACCCAGTGTCCCAACCACCCACTTTCCCACCAAAGCTGTTCTTTCGGGATAGCCGCGTCACTGAGCGCTGCATCAACACAGAGGAACGCTCAGTGACGCGGCTATCCCGAAGCAACATCTGTGGAGAGCCATTCTCGTACATCGAGCCGCGACAACCTACCTAATCTCGTAGATATTTTAAAACCTGTATATATTTTAATTATTGTCAGCAATTCGCATGTTTGCTGTGTTGTCGCAGGTGTCCCGTAAAGAGCTCGCAAGCTCACTGGGTATTTTTCCGCTGTAATAATAAACATCTGTCTAAACATCTATCTATCGAAACGCGTTTAGAGAAAAACGACGCTTCCGGCCGGTGACGATTCTCGTCGTCGCTGTTCTTGTTGTGTCGGCGCAGTGGCCGCTTACCTCGGCTCGGAGGGCGCTCCGCTGCTGGAGCTGCGGCTGAAGCGCCTGGTGGCGCTGGGCTGGCTGCCGTGCGCCCTGGCGCTGGCGCGATGCTGCGTCCGCCAGACGGACCTCTCCACTTCCACGCCGTTCTTCCGCCAGATGCACCTGTCGCTGCTCTGCGAGTCCACGTCCTCCAACCAGGAGCTCATGCGAGAGGTGCGGGGCGGGTTTGATACATCGATTTCGAATTCGATTCGAATCTTCGAAGCGTGATGGTTATATGATATATATTATGATGTTATCGGCCAAACGACTAACGTGTATTTTATTTTTAAGTTGTCGGAGGAAACCCACGCACGCAGAACTGTGGGAGCGAATAACACACAAACTCCAGGCAGAAAGGTGCCCAAGGCGAGAATCGAACCGCCTCGGGGCAAGACCATTCTTTCTGTGAGGCGCGGATGTTACCACTGTGCCACCCTGCCTCCCTAAATAATAATAATAAACACGTATCTCTCGCCTGTCCGTCTCTCTGCCGTGCCGTGCCGCCGGGCGCAGGTGGAGGCGGTGGACAGCGGCGAGGCCGTGGAGATGATCTGCAACCTGGAGGCGGCGGGCCACGTGCGCACCGCCCTCGTGCTCTGCACGGCCGTGCTCACGCGACAGCTGCACCGCGGGGAGCTCAACTGCTCCTGGTGAGAGGGACCCCCCCCCTCCCTCCCCCAGCCGGTGCCTCGGGGGGCCACACTTGGCACGCTCCATCCCCCCACCCCGACCCCGTGTCGTTACGATTGCCAGCGCCCGCTCGCTCGGAGTTATTCACCACCCGCTCGGTGACACAGGCGACACGGTGGTGTTCATTCATTCATGGTCAGAAACCGCTTCATCCTGGACGGGGTTGCGGTGAGCCGGAGCCTATCCCAGCAGGGCGTTGTAACAAATCAATATTAATTAGTAAGTATTTATTACATTTATATAGTAGTTGCCTTTCACTCAGAGGTACCAAAGTGCTGCAGGAAGAGAGGTGGGGGGGCAGCCGGCGTCAACCCGCTAGACACTGCGTCGCTGTGTTATTATGGTGTTGGTCAATTTATTAATGTTTTTTTTTAGTTGCGGAAGGAGAACCCGGAGAAAACTGACGCAGAGCAGTGGGGGAACACACAATTATTACACGCAGAAAGTCGTCCGAGGCGGCAATCCAACCACCTCGGGCAAGACCTTTTTTTTTTCCCGTGAGGTGCACTGCACCCCGAGCAAAAATCCCCCCGGTTCAATTCCCTGCTTGGATGCCTTTCTGTGTGGAGTTTGCATGTTGTCCCTCATGTATCCGTTTGGGATTTCGTCGGGTACTCCGGTCTCCTCCCACAGTCCAAAGACACGCTGCATAGATAATTGGCTTGCTGACTAAATTGCTCTTAAATTAGTCAAATGTGTGCCTGGTCTAAATGTACTCTCCAGATCTTAAAACAAGCTTGTTTCTCTACTGTACTTCAACTAAAACGTTGTGGGTGCGTCTTGTAATCGCTCGCTGGGTGTGTGACAACATTTGTGCGAGTGTATCGGCGTCGGGCACAAGTTTTAGACGAATACAGTCATAGGTATCAAATTTGCGCAAATAATTCCACACACAGCCTCTCCCTTTACGCAGTGGAATTTCAGTTTGGATTTCGGCCAAGTTTGACGTGTCCAGTCAGTTCCAGACACCTTTTGGTTCCACAGTCAGAATGCTGGCTGAGAGCTGCTGCTTAAAAACGTCGCGAAGGAAAGACGAGGAACGCTCGCCACGGCCTATTCCGAAATCGCTTTTAAGAACGATTCTTAACGCAGCTGTAAAACGAATAATCTGATCGGATAATTAAAAAAAACACACGGCGCTGCTCTTACGTAAAATCACACGGCAGAGGCCGCAAAGCGGAGGCTACGGCCACGACGCCAATCTGTGAATGAATCGAGCTGAGAGAAGGGTTTTATTTTTAGATTCAATTAGCGGGTTGTTAGTTCCCATGGTGCGTGGAGTCGGGAGGCCGGCGTGAGGAGGGAGGTGTGGGGACTAGCAGCTTCCTTCGTGAAAACAAAGTGAGGGCTGATTGGAATAACGTTCATTCTTTAAAGGGACACCTGGGGAAAGATGCGTTGTTGGTATATTGTTGCTTAGTCTCGGCTGATATTTTTCGTCGCTGTTGGCGTGTGCTTGGTCGATTCGATTCGTGTGCTTGGTGAGTCCTGGTGAAGCTTGGACTTTAACCCAGCCAGGTTCCCCTCCCCTCACCCAGTATCTTTCCAGAATTCTGGCCGAGAACTGTGACAAGCCCAAGTTTCTCTTTTCGACCATTACTCAGCTCCTTCGTCCTGCCAGTCACTCAACCTC
>JAZEWU010000058.1:1644110-1656153 GCA_036362915.1 Geotria australis | reverse complement strand
GTTGTTGACATGTCGTTCTCTCTGCAGCTCTGTGCAGCGCTTTGTGACCCTCGGGTGAAAGGCGCTATATAAATGCTATTATTATTATTATCATAAACTCATAGGATAACCCCCCGTGGAAAAGGTTGTTTGTTGTTAATCACCAGCCAGTTTATTTATTAACGTTTGTCACGGCTCAGTGTGTGAGAATTGCTCTCAGGAGCAGTCGCACTGCCTGCACACTCGATAGCCACGCCGCAGCGTGTTTGCGAATCTCGGCAGAGTTCCTGCAAAGAGGTGAAATTCGCCACTGGCATCTTTTTGCCTGCTTTTTGGCGCCAAATAGACACGAACGACCATATTTGTTTGCATGTTTTGCCACAAACGCGTTTTTTTTGTAAAATTGATGCCTTGTGAAAGGTGTCGTTTTGATGTTCGAATTCCTTAACGCGTGTATTATTGCCAGAAAGGGGAAAAAAACCTTTTCTCATTTTACATCAGGTGATATTCAGTGACGAAACAGGCCACTTGCGTGCACGTCGACGGGCGACCTCGACCCGATAACCCCCGTGACCGCGTGTGTGCCGCAGGGAGCTGACCCTCTTCTGGAGCAAGCTGCAGCGGCAGGCGGAGACCTTTGACCCCAACATGTTTCTGGAGTCGTGTCGCCAGCTCGCCGCGCTCTCCAAAAACGTCTACCACCTCTTCTTCCTAATCAAAGTCATCCAGTCAGAGGTGCAGCTTCTCAACGTCGGCCTTACGCCTCGACAGCGATTAACGGCGTGGCCTGCGTGAGCGTTGTTAGACCTCGGAATCTGCAAATTGTTTGAAAATTCACAGCTTCGTTGCGCCCGCCAGGATTTAAGGTGCGCCGTGGTTACGTGTGTCGGCGCTGTCCCAGTGCGATCCCAGCGCCAATCCCGTTTGGCTTCCGATAATTCAGGGTGGCGCGGCGGTTACATCTGCGCCTCGCAGAAAGTAGGTCCTACCCGAGGCGGTTCGGTTGCCGCCTCGGGCGCCTTTGTGTGTGGAGTTTGTGTGTTCTCCACTTGTTATCTGTGGGTTTCCTTCCTCAACTAAAAAAACTCACTAATTAATTGGCCGATAACATCATAATAAAGAGGACGCAGTGGCTGACGGGGGGAGGGATGGGACTTAACCAAACGGGCACGTCAACTAATACAATTAATTTTACGTTTATAACGCACACATTAATTCATTGTTAAAGACTCAAGAGGCGCGAGGAAAGCGCAGAGAGGCGGAGGAGGCGGCCAAATTATTAACGAGTGTTTTTTCACGTTGTGAGAAGAAACCGGAGAACGCAGAGTAAACACACGCAGAACAGGGGGGAGAGAACACACAAACTCCACACAGAAAGGCGCCCGAGGCGGGAATCGAACCGCCTCGGGCAAGACCATTCTTCCTGTGAGGCGCGGATGTCTCGCCCGCGACGATCGCCCGCTGACCTGTACTCCGTCTCCCCGTCGTTTCGGTCGGTCGGCCGGCCGTGCAGACGCAGGCGGTGGGCGCGTCGATGTGCGTCGAGCTCTGCATCCGGGGCCTGCGCATGGACCCCAAGGAGGAGGGCCACGGCATCACGGCGTTGCTCTGCAAGACGGCCGGCTGCCTCCTTCCCGACGATCTGGAGGTGCGGCGCGCCTGCCAGCTCACCGAGTTCCTGCTCGAGCCCACGGTGGACGCGTTCTACGCGGTGGAGGCGCTCTACACCCAGCCCGACCAGCGCTACGCCGAGGAGACGGGCCTCATCGCCAACTCGCTGCGCTGCGAGCTGCTGCTCCTGCTCAAGATGCACTGGCCCTTCGACCCCGAGTTCTGGGACTGGAAGAAGCTGAAGGGCCGCTGCCTCCTGCTGCTGGGCGACGCCGCGCTCCGGATCTGCTCGGCCGAGGAGCTGCGCCTCGCCGTCGAGACGCCCGTCAAGGCGGAGAAGGCCGAGCCGGGGCCGGGGGAGGCCGCCGCCGGCGACGCGCGGCCGCCCGCCTCGGCGGAGGACGACCGGATCTCGTGGCGCGAGGTGCTGTTCAGCACGAGCCAGCACACGCGCTCCAACGGCCTCGGCGGCGCCCGGCGGCAGATGCGGGTCGGCGGCGGAAGCGGAGGCGGCGGGGGCGGCGGCGGGCGCCAAGCGACGCCCATCATCCACAAGTGCAGGCTGTGCCGCCGCGAGGTGCTCGGCCACCGGATCGTGCGCCACTCGCAGAAGCACGTGGTGAACGGCGTGCTGCTGTGCCCGCTGTGCCCCAAGGAGTTCCGCGACATGCAGGACGGCCTGTGGCACGTGCAGCTGCACGTCAAGCGGGTGCGCCACATGATGCAGCTGCAGAAGAAGAAGCAGCAGGTGTGCGGCGGCGGCGGCGAGGACGGCGGCGGCGACAGCAGCGACAACAGCAGCTCGTGCGGCCAGCGGATCAACCACCGGCGGGTGAGGAGGCGCGCCGCTTACGGCAAGGATTTTGTCACTTTTGACGACCCCGAACGCACCGACGATGAGACTAAAGATCTGTCCTATCTCCCCGACAAGGCGAACGGTGGGGTCGGCAAGCCGGCGAGGGCCGACGAGACCTTCGTGTGCCCGGCCAGCGGCTGCCAGAAGCTGTTCAAGTACTTCAAGAACATGCTGGCGCACGCCAAGCTGTGCCACGGCGACGACGCGGAGCTCGTGGACTCGCTGGTGCGGCAGCAGGAGGCCCGCCGGCGGAACTGCCGCTTCTGCCGACGCCGGTTCGAGACGGCCGACCACCAGCGGGACCACATGAAGCTCCACCGCGGGCCCTGCCCGTACGCGTGCATCCAGGCGGACTGCGGCAAGCGCTTCCGCACCGCCGACGAGCTCAACGAGCACTCGCAGCGGCACAAGCTCTTCCACGCCGCGTGCAGCTACGGCGACTGCCCCGAGCGCTTCGGCCAGCGCCAGCTGCTGTACAAGCACGAGGCGAGGCACTACCAGCTGGGCCTCTTCGCCTGCTCCGTCAACGTGTGCGACATGTTCGGGGTCGGGCCGCGCAGCAAGCCCATCGTGAAGCTGCACCCGAAGCAGGGCGGCGGCGGAGGCGGAGGCGGCGCCGGCGGCGGTGCCGGGGCCGGCGGAGACAAGGCGCAGGGCCGCAGGGGACGCCCGCGCAAGGCCCACTCGACGGCGCCGCCCGGCAACGAGGAGGACGGAGACGCGAGCGCGCCGCCCGGCTTCGTCAAGGTCAAGAAGAAGAAGGCGCTCAAGAAGTTCCTGTGCGGCATTGGGGGCTGCGCGCGCGCCTACACGTGGCTGCGCAGCCTCAAGCAGCACATCGTCATGTCGCACGAGGACCACAAGCAGGTCGTCACCAAGGAGCGCCACCTGCTGCCGGACGCCCTCCGCGCCAAAGACGACGCGGCCGGGACCGCGGTCGGCGGAGGCACGGGCGGCACGGGCGGCGCAGGCGGTTTGCTCGCCCTGCAGAAGGCGCAGCGCGACCGGGGCAGGTCGCGCCAGCTGCAGCGCCAGGTCCGGATGCGCGGCGGCTGCTCGCACAACCGCTACGCCAAGTGGCCGGCGATCTACAAGAACGGCAAGTTCACGTGCAGCCGCTGCTTCTCGGTGTTCGACAACCCCAAGTCACTGGGCGGCCACCTGGCGCACAAGAAGAACTGCATCCCCGCGCCGGGCCGGTCGGGCGACAGCGACGAGAACGGGTCGAACGGATCGAACGGGTCGAACGGGTCGCACGGGTCGCACGGCGCGACGGCCGAAGACAAGGAGGCGGAGGAGGAGGGCGAAGAGGCCGCGGCGGCGGCCGCCGTGGGTTTGAAGGCGGAGGAAATCGAGATCGTGATGGTCGACTCGTTCAGCGACGACGCGAGCGACGGCCGCGCCGACGAGGACCCCGACTACGTGCCCGACGAGGACCCCGACTACGTGCCCGACGAGAACGTGAGCCCGCACTCGTCGGCCAGCTGTGGCTTTTCGAGCTCCAGCGGCGAGGCGCCCGGCCCGACGGCCCAATGGCCGCACGGCGGCGCGGCGAGCCCGGGCCCGCTGCTCCGCGACGACCTGCTGCTGGACGCCGACATCTCCCTGTCCGGCCAGTACGAGATCCTGACCGGCCGCGGCCAGTACTCCCACGTCGGCGTGGAGAGCTTCGTCGGCTCCGACGCCAACACGTCGAACGGCGCGTCGCTGGAGAGCGGCTCCGGCGGCGGCGGGCGGCACCTCGCGCCGTACGCGTCGGCGCTCGAGAAGACCGACTGGAGCTCCAGCTCGTCGGACTCGTTCGCGCAGCTGTTCGACGGAGGCCCGCGGAGCCCGTCGGCGGCCGACGCGGGCGGCGACCGCTTCCTGCAGGCGTACGTCAACTCGCAGGTCGACCCGTCCGTCGGCTCGGACCCGTACAGCCAGCCGTTCGACGGCGCGGTGCCGGGCCTCCTGAGCTTGTCGGACCCTCCGCTGCCCCCGTTCGACGGCTGCGGCCAGACGCCTGCGGCCTACCCGTACCGGGCGCCGTTCGCCGCCGGCGGCGGCGGGGACGGCGGCGCGTCGGAGCGGCCGCCGTCGGCCTACAAGCCGGCGTTCTCGAGCCCCGACATCGACCTGGCGGACTCGGCGTACCTCTACAAGCCGCCGCCGCCGGACCTGAGCGCCGAGGGCATGATGGCGCGCTACGGCGACGCGGACGCGGGCGCCCCGCCGGGCTTCCGGGCGCACGCCGAGATGGTCAGCGTCGAGGTGGCGGAGTCCGGCGGCTTTTCGGGCGACCTCCAGCTGCCGGGCGTCTACCCTGCCATCCAGGGCGGCCTCTTCGGGGAGATGACCGTGAGCGAGATCTTGGAGACGGTGCGCCAGATGGACCTGGAGAACCTGGACGGGCGGGCCGAGGCGAACGGCGCGGCGGGCGCCGGCGTGTGGTCGAGCGTCGGGTACGACCAGCCCTACTGGAGCCCCGGTGCGGGCGACGCCGTCGGGCAGCCGCGGTTCGGCTTCGACGAGGAGTTCTTCACGGAGTTCTCCGACAGCGTCGACCAGCAGGTCGTGAAGGCGCCGAAGAAGCGCAAGCGCTCGTCCGACGAGTCGGACCGCCCGTCCAAGGTGAAGGTGCGGCCGTACGTCTGCCACATCTCGCTGTGCAAGTACGGCGCGCTCACCCGCTGCGCCCTCGTCAACCACTACACCAAGGTGCACTGCTACAACAAGCAGGACGTCGCCCAGCTCAGCCACTGCCAGTCCACCTTCACGCCGTTCCGCTGCCTCATGCCCGACTGCACGAAGTCGTTCACGCGCAACTCGAACCTGCGCTCGCACTACCGCGGCTGCCACAAGATCGACGGCAGCCAGCTGGAGAAGCTGTGCCGCGAGTCGCTCAACGCGCTCGCACCGGGGGCGGCGGCGTCCGACGGCGCCGCGCAGGGCGGCTCGGCGGAGGCGGCGGGAAAACCGCAACCGCCGCACCAGCAGAAGATTGTGGTGCCGCCGCCGACCACGCTTGCGACGGGTCTGCCGCAGGAGGGCGGCGGGCAGGCCTGCGCGGCGCCCGTGCCGCTCGTCGTGAAGGTGGAGCCGAACCAGGAGCACGGCGCCGGCCTGGGCGCTCTCTCTCCGCCGGCGATCGTCACGCCGGACGCGCCGCCGCTGCCGCCGACGACGACGACGAACAACAATGGCGACGCGGCTGCCGGGAGCGGCGACGCGCCAGAGGACGGGGGCCCGAAGGAGGCCGTCAAGACGGACAGGAAATGGAGCTCGTCGCTCAGCAAGCTCCTGCAGACGAGGGAGCCGCCCGTTGCCCAGGACCAGGCCGGCGTTATCGGCGGCGCCGGCCTGCCCGCCGGCGTTATCGGCGGCGTCGGCGAGTCCGCCAAGGCCCTGAGCGACAAGGCCCTGCAGAACTTCATCAAGGCGAGGATCAACGCCAAGGTGAAGCAGAAGATCAAGAACAAGATGAAGGAGCAGAAGGCCGTCCCCTGCACCTTCAAGTGGTGCAAAGCGTCGTTCGACACGGACGAGGAGCTGCAGCAGCACCTGGCGAAGCACAAGGAGGAGCCGCCCGTCGTCAAGATCATGCGCCTCTACAAGTGCAACCTCGTCGAGTGCGGCAAGTGCTTCACGCAGCTCTACAAGCTGATCCGACACTACTCCTACAACCACCACATGACGCTGGAGGAGGTGCGCGACACCATCCCCAGCGAGTACATCAGCGAGTTCCGCTGCGACCAGCCCAACTGCCTCGGCTCGTTCACGCGCTTCTCCAACCTGCAGCGCCACCAGCAGAGCCAGCACGGCATCAACTTCGAGACGCCCAAGAAGGCGCACCCGTGCACCCACGCGGGCTGCGGCGCCTCGTTCAGCGTGGCGCTCAACCTCGAGGCGCACGTCAAGCGCAAGCACCTGGGCCGCGACGACGCGCCGCGCCTCTCCGACTCGGACGGCGGCGTCCTGACCTCGGAGTGCGAGCAGGGCGGCACCACGGACGAAAGCGAGGAGCTCAGCAGCTCCGGCGACCAGTGCCTGCTCGAGAGCGTGTTCCTGGCGAGCAGGGCGCGCTCGCCCGGCGGCGACTTGGAGAACTGTGAGCAGCTGCTGCTGCAGCAGCTTCAGCAGAATCAGCCGCAGCTTCAGCAGATGCAGCAGCAGCAGCAGGTGCAGCAGCTACCGCCGCAGCAACATCAGCAGCAGCTGCAGCCACAGCTGCAGCAGCAGCAGCACCAGCATCAGCTACCGCAGCAGCATCAGCAGCTGCAGCTACAACAGCTGCAGCAGCAGCTTCAGCAGCATCAGCATCTGCAGCAACAGCAGCAGCCGCAACAGGCGCAGCAGCTACCGCAGCGACATCTGCAGCATCCGCAGCAGCTGCCGCAGCAACGTCTACAGCAGCAGCCGAAGCAGCAGAAGCCTCCGCAGCAGAAGCATCAGAAGGCGCAGCCGCAGCCGCAGCAGCAGCAGGCGGAAAGTTGCGTCGGGGCCGCGCCCGACGTCCCGCCCGCGACGGCAAAGAGCGGCGGCGGCGACGACGACGCGACCCCGCCGCCGACCGTCATCTGCCCCAGCTTGCTCAAAACCGAGCTGGAGATGCTCAAGATCTGCAAGAAGGAAGTGTGCAAAGATCAGTACCCTTGCATGCTCAAGGAGTGTCCGGGAGTCGTGCGCAGCCAGTACAGCCTCATGCGACACTACAGAGTGGTCCACAAAATGTCGACGGCGCAGTTGAACCTGAACTACAAAAAGCTGGTGATCTGTCGGGGCTACGAGTACATCTGGCGCAAGTGGAACGAGGGTGTGCTCGACAACACGCCGGAAGTGAAGACCGAGCAAAAGCCTCCGACGGGGATTCGGAGCACGCGAATCGTTAAGGTTGAGCGTAACGACGTGCCTACCCTGCTGGAGAGCGACATGGAGCCGTCGGGAATAATCACGAGCTGCGGAGAGTTGATCCCGGCGCAGAAAGATTCCAGCTCGAGCTTCTCAACCACCACGACCTTCGACGTGGTCAACGGAAGCGGCACGGAGACGATGAACTTTTTGTCGAACGTGTCCGGCTTTTCGAAGAGCCCGGCCGTCGCCCAGAATCAAGCGGCGGCGATCGCGAAGCGCGCTGCCGCAAAGCGGCCGGAAAAAAAGTGCGGCTCTAAAGACGGCGCCACGGCGGCGGCAGACACCAAGCGGAGGCGAGGCCGCCCGAAGAAGCTGCTCGATCAAACTGATCCCGCTCCGGCCACCCCCGCTAGCGCCGGCGCGACGAAGGCCGCGTCGGACCCTCCGCAAAGCGGCCAGGGCGCCGCGCAGGGTTCTTTGGCGACGCAGGGAGACGACATTTCGGCCGAGACCGTCTCGGCCGCCGCCGCTGCTTTGCCGACCCCGCCGACCCCGCCGACCCCGCCGACCCCGCCAACACCGGACAAACGCCCGGCGGGCGTGGAGCGCGAGCGCCCACTCCAGCAGTTGCTGGAGAACGTCAAGCCCGTGGGATTCGAGTCGTCCTTCATCAAGTTCCTGCAGAACTCGCAGATCCACAGGCAGGGAGGCAGCGGCAGCGGAGGCCGTCGCGGCGGCCACAAGGGGGTGATCTGGGCCAAGCAGGGAGACGGCAGGCAGAGGCCGCTGCAGGCCGCCGCGCGCAGGGCCCACGGCGTGCCGCCCATGCAAGGCCTCGGCGCGGGACCGCTGCACCTGCGGAGGCCGGGCCCGGACGTCCACCGGCACCCGGTGCTGCACCCGCTTGAGAACAGGAGGTCGAGCTGCGAGGAGGTGATAGTCATCCCCGGGAAGGTCTCCGGCCACGCGAAGGGGCTGCGTCTCGTGCTGGACAAGCGGCTGGTTCAGCACGAGACGCAGCTCAAGGTGAAGCAGCTGCTGTCCCTGAAGCCCGTGGTGATTCTGGAGAGGCTTCAAAGGAACTTTGAGACGCAGGACTCGCTGATGCCAGTGGCCGTGGATCTGCAAGCGTAGCGGCGTGCGTCCCACGTCGATCGTCAACAGTATTATGTGTCTAGCGACGAGGGCTGTGATCTTGTATTCAAATAAAAATCAAGTTCGAAATCGGCTTTGTTAAATTTAAACATGCGTTGAAAAAATATTCTGGAAAGCAAGTTTAGGTGTCGGGTGGTATTGTACATAGTGGTTTTTTTTCCCAACCATGTAAAAAGCTCCCATTCCACCAGTGAAACCGCCTGTTAATATAGACGTATCATAGCAGGTTTGCCTTTTCGTTACAGGCGGTATGAAATTCTGCAAAGAATACATTTGTTTTCCCCGCGATGCCAATATAACATTTCTGTGTTGTGAGCTGAAGGTGCTGTTTTCTTGATAGTGCCACGTTTACCGTGTAAACTCGACTGGCAACGAAAAATTGAGTTTGTACTATCGGTTTTTGTTTTATCTTTCAATATTTTTTTTTGGTTTGAGTTTTGACTTCGGTGTATAGAATGTCGCTTTACAGGGCTTGCTACGAAACGACTTTATAATAAACCGAAAAATTTATGAAAAAACTTGCAAAGATACACTCGTATGATTTCATGACTGAGATGTATGACGTTCGACTTAATTTCTAACGCAGTAAAATACGTTGCTTTCAGTTGATGGCTGTTGTCTACTTTATTGTGACCGCAGGGTGGAATGTCTCAGGTTTACACGCGCAGTTGTCCATGCAGGCCTACAATGAGCGTGCCGGATTAATCAAGATTGTGTTGGCCCAGGGAGGCCCAGGCCAATGTGGATCATTATATGGCTTTTAAATTGTCATCTTGTTCAGACTTTGGTCGCTACCAACTTCCACCGGTGACACCGAGCCAGCGTTAGAAATCATATGCGTGAGTGTTACGTTTAATTGCTCCAGACCACAGGTTTCTTGGGACCAAATTTTCTCATTTATATTAGTTTATTTACATTTGCGTCTAATTCGATTTGTTTATATACATTTGCGCCCATGTGATGGACTGGCGTCCCATCATGGGTATGGCCCTGCCTTGCACCCTGTGTTTGCCGGGATAGGCTCCGGCTCACCGCGACTCTGTACAGGATTAAGCGGTTGATGATAATGAGATGAGAGACATTTGCGTCTAATATATTAATAAATTGGACTGCTGCCACCGCGACCCTCACTAGGACAAGCGGTTTAGAAAATGGATGGATAGAATGTTAATCGTGTACATGTTACTCGTTATTTTTTCAATAAACAAACTTTTTCTCTGACTTGTCCATCCATCCATTTTCGGAAACCGCTTAATCCTGTACAGGGTTGCAGTGTGCCGGAGCCTATCCCGGCAGACACAGGGCACAAGGCAGGGCTATACCCAGGATGGGACGCCAGTTCATCGCAGGGCACCTGGGGCAATTTACTCAGTAGGCCGTCATTGGGCGGTGGGTGGAAACCGGAGTGCCCGGCGAAAA
Source organism: Geotria australis (assembly GCA_036362915.1). Lineage (NCBI taxonomy): Eukaryota > Metazoa > Chordata > Hyperoartia > Petromyzontiformes > Geotriidae > Geotria > Geotria australis. Next base: position 1,646,300 of record JAZEWU010000058.1, on the reverse strand, counting down.
CCCACGCAGACACGGGGAGAACATGCGAAACTCCACACAGAAAGGCCCCCGAGCCGAGATTCGAACCCGGGGCCTTCTTGATGTGAGGCGGCAGCGCTTACCACTACGCCACCACGCCGCCCTCTCACCGTAATGTAAACTAAATGTTTCTATAGAACAGAAGCTGTTCAGGCATTTGGTGAGTTGGGTATGTAGGCTACATGACCCAGCCACCAAAGCCTAGCCTACCCAAGCTGTTTCCTAACATCTTGTTAATAACTTTAAAGGATCTTGTGAGCTCCTCGCAATCATCCTGGTTAAACCCAGGTTTGATTAACGATAGGCAAACCACCTGGTATGTTTCTAGCCGGTACAGTTGTGCCTGTAAAAAGGTCCAAATTTCACAAGCACAGGTGGTCTTCTTCTTTGCGATTCTTCGAAGCGCGATGTTAAATTACAGTTTCCCATTTAGCACAGGTGGTTAAGCAGCTGAACCATTAATTTTTCAGAGAGAGCAGCAATTGTGCAGCGCTTTGTGACCCTTTGGTGAAAGGCGCTATATAAATTGCTATTATTATTATTGCCAGCAGGAAACCTTCACCACACCCCCTTGTATGTATGTTCGTTGGAAATTCATTGGAAAGCTTCCTCAAATTACGGGGTAAACTAAAAGGTCAACCTGAAATGGGTCCGAATCCCGTAAAGAGCTTGCAAGCTCACCAGGTATTTTTATAGGGGGGGCAGCCCCCACCCCACTCGCAACAATTATCCGATACTAATATTACCAAGGCCGGCATTATTGCAGTCGTTATGCGGCCGCTATTTGATAATTACTGCCGTTTAACGTGTTAATGTATTTATATTTACATTCTGCAAATTAAAGGGTTCGTTGCGCCCTATGTCTGCCGGGATAGGCTCCGGCTCACCGCGACCCTGTACAGGATTAAGCGGTTTCTGAAAATGAATGAATGAATGTAACGGCTGGGTCAGTAACATCTGGGCATGGGTCGCAAAGGCGTCTTCCGATTGGTGGATAGTAGGTAAAGGGCGGGAGAACAACAAGACCTCTGACCAATGGGAGGACAGGAGAGACCGGAAAAAGTCAAAACACTGGCGCGCGGCGTGAGGGGAGAAGCGTTAAGAAGAGCTGGGAGAGGTAAGCGCCGAAAATAATAATAATAATAATTTCAATTTATATAGTGTGAGGGGGAGCGGTGTTTGTGAAGGTTGAAGACATAGAAGCGGTGTGAGGGGGGAAGAGAGAGGTGAGTGGAAGATGTGTGAGGGGAAGCGGGGTAGAGGTGTGCGGGAGGAGAGGTGCGAGCGGTGTGAATGGTGAAAAGGTGTGAGCGGGAGCGGTGGGAGAGGTAGAAGCGGCAAGTGGTGTGAGTGGGAGCGCTGTGAGGGGGAGCGGTTGAGAGGTGTGAGGGGAAGAGGTGAAAAAAGTTGAGGCGGAAATCAGTGAAGAGGTGTGTGAGGGGGAGCGGAGGGAGCGGTGAGGAGGTTGTGAGTGGAAATCTGGGAATAAACTCAGAAGGCTTGAGCTCTGTGGACACCTGTATGACCGTTAAGTAAACATCGGCAGAATCAATAGTGCTGTTAGTCCTGTAATAAGCACCTGGAGCGATTAACGATTTTCTGAACCGCTCCTGGCTCTCCCCGAGGTCGACTCGGCCACAAATGAGTACACGCGCGGTGTTTACAACGTTGCCACTAGGGAGACAAAGGCGGCCGGGCGTGGTGCTGGCCACCCACCCCTTAGCGCGCTGTGCCCGCCTTCATAGGTGCTGTTCCCTAACAGCACTCGACCCTACAGTCTTGTTACTGCTATGCGGGGATTATTTGTTGTTGATGTAAATAACGAGTCTGCCGGTCGTCTCGGTCACTCAACCTATGGGAACACTTTACGTGACGGCCACAAGGTGCACCTAGCCTGGCACACAGGCTAGGTGCAATTAGTGGTGAACGACGGCGGTGGTCATTGTTGTTGGTGATGGTGGTTGCAGGTGACGTAAATAATTACGGAAGATTCTCAAGCAGTTTCACCAAGGCCTGGAAAGGGTGGCGCAGTGGTAACATCCGCACTTCACAGCAAGAAGCACCCAGGTTCGAATCTCGGCTCGGGCGCCTTTCTGTGTGGAGTTTGTGTGTTCTCCCCCTGTTCTGCGTTGGTTTACTCCGGGTTCTCCGATTTTCTCCCACAATTTAAAA
>JAZEWU010000058.1:1585687-1596193 GCA_036362915.1 Geotria australis | reverse complement strand
CAATGTTGTCCATAGTGAAGCTCTGTTTGTGAGTTTGGGTCATGTGAAAAAGTGTGTAAGTGAAGTGCACCCGTCGATATATGTTGGAGCAAACGAGCGAGCACATGGATCACTTACCTTAAAGATGGTACCGACTTTTCAGCGAAACGTGCTTGCTCGAAACGTCGGTACCATATTTTAAGGTAAGTGATGCATGGATAACATTAGTCATGAAAGCCTACGAGTTAACCGTGTAATCACTTGCAGCAAAACAACTCAAACATGTTTAGAAATCCAGGCTCTAGTAAAAACCTGCACATGGCAAGGACACCTGTGGCATCTAGGGCTGCTGACAAGAGGAACATGTGCAATGTTATGATCAGCCGAGGCGTCTGATCCGAATGTCCGTGCATGGTCACAAGAAATAGCAGCCAGAAACACTGAGCTAATGCAGTGATATTTGCATTGCCTAAGAACGCCTGCCTTTGGGCAGCAAATGGCTAAACACTGAGACTGGGCTACTAAAAAAAAGCCGTCTGGTGTTGGGCCAATAAGTTTGAAGGACAATGCATTATCATAGCATTCATTTGCATGTTTTTGCCACAAGCATGTGTGGCTGCCTGCAAACTGGAACCTTTGCAAAAAGGTGTCCATTTAGTGTTTAAAGATCTTAACACTTTTTCTCATTGCCGGAACGGGGAAAAACCTCGTATAGTCTACATTACCGTGCCAAGTGTTTGTGTAGCAAAGGCCCGGTCACGCGCACATGGTTTCGTAATACACGCCGCACGCACTGAAGGGACCACAACGCGCAAAACGTAGTTTCAAGCCCAAGTGGCAGAATTGTGTTTCACGCCTCACAGCGCGTAAACACGCACATGGCAACCAGGTTGTGCCACGCAGCACACCCTGCGACGCCTTTGCAAGCAAAGACAGTAAGTACATCGTTAAGGTTCGTGAAACTATCAAAAGACCTGTGGATGGCCAGATGGCAGAACAGCAGCAAGATGGTCCGTGGCTCCCTCTCGGTGTCAGTTATGGGGATCGTTTGAACACACGTTACCACGGTGGCAGAGTGGGTTTGTGTAATAATAATAAACGCATTTTATGTAGCGCCTTTCCACCCGAGGGTCACAAAGCGCTGCACAAGGCTGCGGAGAGAACGGCATGTCAATAACATCAAGACATATTAAAAAGCTAAACGTTAATTCACATCGACGTTTAAGTGATCTTAGCCAAGACAACTGCCCACTCGGCATTGTGTACAGTACGGTATTCCCATGGGGTATAAGTCTGGGTACTGGATGGAACATTCCGCCAAAACCACATGCCACGTGAGCATGTGTGCATGTGTGTTTGCCCCGTGTACTACATCACTGCTTCCTATTTTACATAGCAGCTGGGTTCTCCAACAACGGATGTTGGAACAATCATTGGTGGGAAGAGGGCCGATGATGATTGAAATTTAAAATATGTTCCAGCCAAGTTAAGTTACAACGAATGTATTTTCTTCAATGTTGAATTATTCTGGTGTACTATTTTCAGTTTGTCGTGTAACAAGTTTGTCTTTGCTCCGATTTGTTTTTGTTTCATTACTATACATCGTATTTGTCACTCTTGAAAATCAAACGCTCCCGTAGTATTTAGTTCTTAACTAGTTAGACAGAAGGACTGTGTCAACATACGTGGAAGCGTTGAAACACATTCATGCTTTTCAACGCTTCTACCTTGAGGATCAAGGTAGAAGCGATCACGTCGCGATCCCTGTCAAATAATGCTTGGTTTTACCTGCAAATTCTACCAAACACTTCGAAGCCGAGGAACTGAAAGACAACGATGTCCAGAAGCTCAACAGATGCCAAAAGCCCCTCGGTCTGGAGCAAGAAGAGAGGCCAATGCCCGCCGCCTTTAAGGCCAGCACTGACTATTCATATCACTAAACGTTGAAGGGCTGTGTACAACTAAAGAAAAACTTGTTGCAATGGGAAACTGTCATATCACCATCACGCTTCGAAGAATCGAAACGAAACTATGATTCATCCAATAGTGAACTGACCAAGGCTGATATTTTCGTTTTAAACTAACTTTAAGATAATTATAGTTTCCCCCTCTTCCCATCCTAACATGTTTTAAACATTAATAACATATGCGAGTTTCCCTCTAGAAACTGTGGTGCAACCGCACGCAAAAATATCAAAACGGAAATTGACCAAAACATCACGAGCACCGGGCCTCAGTGGGGGGTTTCCTGGGCACACGTGACAAGTAAAAAACTATCTCTGAAGCAAATTAACTCCGCGATTGAGTGCAGTAGCAGAATCAATAAAGACCTTCTATGCTCGCCGAGTAATCACGTTTCCCTCTGTGCAGATTAAGATTTCACAGATTGTAAACACAAATTCTCATTTACTTTAGTTTTGATTTTTGTGTGTGCTGCCATTGGTTGGCTTGGCAGCTCCAAGACCGCCGTACTGTATGAAAATCCTTTCACTCACACGCGACGCCGGACATTTGGCTCGGACAAATTACTTTCAAAGCACACAGTGGACAAGTTCTGGAAACAATGCAGAGATAGATGTTGGACGATTGCTGCGCGAATACGCAAGCAGACATGGACACTAGTGAAATATCCAATTTAAAACAAATCGTGTTTCTGTTTAAACACTCCCTATTTGCACCGTCTTGTAATTTCAACAGCCGATGCGCACATCTCCATAAATGGAAAATTAAAGACGAGGTACTGTGGCCATGTGACCTAAACATACACGCCCCGGAAGTAGTACCAAGCAAGTACCCAGTTTAATACACAGTACAGAGTGCGGTGTTTAAAAGGCCGCGGTATTTTCCTCTTAACTACGGAAACACATGTTTTATAACACGGTCATGCGCTGCGCAAGACCTGAGTGAATTGAGGCAACGCTTCTGATCCGAGTCGTTGCAGTCTCTGGCAGAGTTCAATAAAAATGCAAAGAAATGTGTAAAGAAATGGGAAACTGTAATTTAACCATCGCGCTTCAGTTTAACGTCAGATAAAACATCCCAAACGCGTGCCTCGTTTCTGTGACTAGAGTTCTAAGAATATATTGGTCATCTCCGGCTATAAAACCTGCTAAAGCAAACCTGTTGACAGTGTGGTAAAACACCGAAACGGTATTGTTTGTGTTTCACAGTCTTTCCAGAGTTAATGTTTGGCCAAATTGCAATGAAATGTGTAACACCCAATCTATTAAAATTTCACTTTTTTTGTTAAGGTAAAGAAATGACCTTACTAATTGTCTGGCATTAACCGCCAGCAAAAACGTATAAAGAAATCTGGGTGAAATAAAGGGTGTTTTTTGTGGGACGTTTCACAAACAACACTGTGACGTCTAAACAATACCCAGTTGGTTTTAACGTTCCTTAATTGCTTTTCCCAATCACCAAAAAAATCAGTGCAACTTGATATTACTTCCTTACACAGAGGACACTGTTGTTAACATCTAAGACTTGTCACAAATTGAGATTAATTATGCGTTACCAAATACAAAACGGCTTCAGTAAAAACCAGCTAATTACATAAACACCACCATCAAGCAACTGTGGTGTGGGACACGAGTTATTTTCATATTTTAATCTCCGTTTTTCTAAAGGATGTTGTAAATGTTTCCTCAGTTATATCCCAATGGCATCTTGTCACCCGAAAACCGACATGATTTCCATCGGGAGATCTTGCAAAGCGGTGCAACTCTTTGTTGCACCGTTCTGCAAAGGCAGGTCCCCATGCAGGTTTCAGACACCAGCCCCCTTACCGCTGGCCTGGCATCACTTCCTGCTTTATCCATCCATCCATTTTCAGAAACCGCTTAATCCTGTACAGGGTTGCGGTGAGCCGGAGCCTATCCCGGCAGACACAGACGCGCAAGGCAGGGTTATACCCAGGATTTGACGCCAGTCCATCGCAGGGCACCTGGGGCAATTCACTCAGTAGGCCAATTAACCTGGCAGCATGTTTTTGGACGGTGCGAGGAAACCGGAGTGCCCGGCGGCAAAAGCTCACGCGGACACGGGGAGAACATGCAAACTCCACACGGAAAGGCCCCCCGAGCCGAGATTCGAACCCGGGACCTTCTTGCTGTGAGGCAGCAGCGCTACCCACTACGCCACCGTGCCGCCCACCTCCTGCTTTAGTTGTAAATAAATCAAATTCATTACACACAGCGAGTGATGGATTCGTTCATTGGTGGAATTGGTGGAAAAACAGCAAGGTCTCCAAAAAATAGTGGAAAGCTGCCCAATTTCAATAGCTTCGTGATGAATGCACCGCACTACCAATCTGGCTACCTGAGTTGGATTTCAGCCCACTGCTAACATTAGCAGCAAGTGAAATCTGAACCAGTCCTGCGGCTGCCTTTCACCGACCCACATTAAGTACTGCGACGTTATGACACGGTACTGTTTTATTATGTAAGGAGTTGTTCAATAAGGGAACTTTAATCAGAAAAGATGGTGCAAACCAGGTAGAATTATACTGTGCGGCAACAGCACGTTCTTATTATTAACACTGTTCCAACAGCAGTTGCGTGAGGGGTCCAGAGTTGCAAGAATGCTGGCAATAACCGTTTCAATTCCACAGGGGTGCACTCTGGAAAGGACAGTTCTCCCGTAGCCCGTAAGTGCTACACACTCAGGATCATAAAATCAGTCTGGAAAATTAATGATGAACATTCATCCACTCTCAACAGCACAAGAAACACGGGTAGAAAATATTATCAACTCCTACCTATAGTCAAGAAATGACAGTATGTATAAAAAAAAAACTATGACACGCATCGAAGCTTCCAAAAAAATTTGAAGACTAAATTTAGTTGACGATGGGGGTCAAGGTAGAAGCGTTCACGTCGCGATCCCTGTCAAGTAATACTTGGTATTACCTGCAAATTGTACCAAACACTTCGAAGCCGAGCTGAAAGACAACGATGTCCAGAAGCTCAACAACAGATGCCAGAAGCCCCTCAGTCTGGAGCAAGAAGAGAGGCCAATGCCCGCCGCCTTTAAGGCCAGCACTGACTTATTACATCTCTCAATGTTGAAGGGCTGTCTGCAACTAAAGAAGAACTTATTGCAATGGGAAATTGTCGTGTAGCCATCACGCTTCGAAGAATCGAATCGAATTCGAAGTCATAGGTTTTGTTTATGACAGTGGACTCTTCCCTGGCCGTAAAGTTCAAGTACAGTAAGTATTTTCTTTAGAACTCAACTTGAGATGGAATGACCTAGATAAAGGGACACTTTGCGAAACTAACAGCACTCATGTACCAGCCTGCCACCTTTTAGAAAATAATTGGAAAGCTTTGCCCGGGTTTAACGTTAATGTCTTTGACGGCTGCCTGATTTTCAGGCACACACGTCGAGACTGGGTGGTAGCCAAGAAGGAACATACCCAACAGAATGTTCAGTGCAGAGATGGCACAATAATAGCGGCACATACGCAGGTGCAAGACTGACTGCTACATTGCAGAACTGTGAGAAGCGATGGCTTGGTAAGGCCCTCGTTCAGCAGGGGATTGGCCATGGCTGATGATTATAAAATACATATTTCAGCCCAGCACGGTGGCGTAGTGGGTAACGCTGCCGCCTCACAGCAAGAAGGTCCCGGGTTCGAATCCCGACTCGGGGGCCTTTCTGTGTGGAGTTTGCATGTTCTCCCCGTGTCCGTGTGGGTTTTCGCCGGGCACTCCGGTTTCCTCCCACCGTCAGCACTGACTATTATATCTCTAAATGTTGAAGGGCTGTCTGCAACTAAAGAAGAACTTGTTGCAATGGGAAACGGTCATATAACCATCACGCTTCGAAGAAACGAATCGAATATAAAAATGTCTTACTGTTGATATTACAGTTATCCGTTTATAGAACAACATTGCCAAGGGAGTGTTCTGCTCAAACGACCACTGAGGCTACTGCTGTTGAGTTTTCCACTAGTGGTGCTCCTTTTATCAGCCCTAGAGGGATGATGAGCTGAGTCAACCCTCAAGTAGGAGTTCAACTAACAAAAAAGCTGTCTGGTGATTGGCCAAAAAGTTTGAAGGACAATGCATTAGCTTAGCATTTTAGTTGCATGTTTTAGCCACACGTATGTGTGGCTGCTTGCAAATTGGAACCTTTGCAAAAAGGTGTCCATCTAGTGTTTTTAAGATCTTAACACTTTCTCACGTATATTTTACAGTTTTTGTACAACGGCCAAAAAAGGTCCAAGGTTGTCGTAGCCTAAGGGGGCAGCTCTTGACAAGCACCACGCACTCAAACATCACGACTTGAGGCGGTAGCAAAGCATCGAGCTCGTGTTGAACGGTCCACAATTCCAAGTACTATTCTGAACACACCGGCTCTGATGTAGACATTAGAGAACAGGGCTTTCTCGTTTGTAATTCAGCCAACAACCACGAGATCCACACCCAATGTATAGGACACACAGCCAATGTATAAGGCGTGGCTGCACCCCAAGACCACAGGTAGGTTTTGACTTGAGATTAGGGGCTTTGAAACGGACAGTAAAGTGTTGTGCTATTAGACAATGATGTCAGAAAGCCCCCTAGGTAGACGCTGCAAGCTTGTGAAAAACGCCAGTTACAAGCTACCAGCAGGATTCTAATCACTTACTGAGAAAGGCGCTCAGAGGCATGCAACAACCCACACGTGACACTACTTGCTGTGTGCCAACTCAAGCTCTGGGATTTATTACTGACTGGTATTGAAACTAAACTCGGTTGAATAAACAGACAAGATGTTTTGCCAATCTGCGAATTCCACCAATGCTCTCAAATCAGTGTAATTCATAGAAACGATATGGTCAAATGTAAAACAATGCGCCAAAGTCTACAGTGTCAGTCAATACAGAACGGCACATTGTTTTTGGTGCAGAGCTTTTAAAAGCACAGAACCCAAGTTCCTCTGGTTAAACCAACAATCGTGCTTACACGTCATCATGCCAACGCGCTCATGCAAGAAATGTGGCTACGCGCGGCGACCCAAAAACATCATTCCACAATGTACTGCATTCTCACCCGAATGAAAATACGCATTGTCCTTTACTGAGTATTTAATCTCTATTAAGTAAACGAATCCTGCACTAACTCGTAGGCTTTCATGACCAATGTTATCCATAGTGAAGCTCTGTTTATGAGTTTAGGTCATGTGAAAAAGTGTGTAAGTGTAGGGCCCTGATGAAGCCGAGTGCAAGTCTCAGCGAAACGTCGGTACCAACTTTGAAGGTAAGTGCTGTATGTGCTCGCTCGTTTTCTCCAACATAACGACGGGTGCACTACACTTACACACTTTTTCACATGGCCTAAACTCATAAACAGAGCTTCACTCTGAATCCTGCACTCCAATGTTTTTCCAATTCCCTTATTGGTTAGTCTTTGTTTTGAAAAAACCCAAAGTACCCACATATGAGGTCATAACAACAAACATGTTTTCACAGGTGTACTGTATGGCTGTGTTTTCAGGTTCCACTACGTGTCGTTCAGCTTGTCAGACCAAACACTTCGAAGCCAAGCTGAAAGACGACGATGTCCAGAAGCTAGCCATCGTGCTTCGAAGAATCGCAAAGAAAGAAGAAGCTTGTCAGACGCTTTACACACTGGGGGAGCTTCTTCGGAAACGGAACAACACGGGATACAATCTCGAAAACACACCAGAGAGCCAAACACTGAACATTCCTTACTGATTTGCCATTAAACTGCAGCAGTGGAGCGCGGTACTGCGCTTCTCTCACACTGTGCTATGAACTAGGATGGACATTAGAGGAAGAGCGTACCATAGCCAAGGATGAGAATGCTAGGGGCACAATTAGCACGTTTGTGGGAAGCCATTTAAGCCTGGCTGAGTGATGAATGCAATTTTTCCATTGGCTCGGCCAGGCCGTAATGAACGTCCTTCGACTGGCATCTGTTCCACCGCACTTTTAACACCTAGGCCAACTTCTTCTTTGTGGTTCTTCGAAAAGCGATGGTTAAATTACAGTTTCCCATTTCTTTACACAGTTCTTTGCATTTTTATTGAACTCTGCAAGGTCTTTTGAGCTGCAGAGGTTGGGTAGTAGAGCGCAGACAAGGCAGTGTTCCATAGTACGGTCTGCTTCTCCACCTAGGCCAACAATCAGCAGCTAGTGAGGAGTCAATCGGTCCCGGGAAAAACCTTTCGTTAAAACCCGCACCGAGCATTGTGGCGAAGTATGGCCAACAACCATCGTGACAGCGTGGAGCGCTCGACATGGCTATCCTGAAAGCAATTCTCAAACATCCATATAACTTGCTGAGTGACATTAGCAAGTGAACATTGGCTTACAGTTAAACGTTTATAGCAATGTTACGACTCGTACTGATTGTCAAGTACAAATAACAGTGCAATTTAAAGCCCCGCGGGGTTAAGAATTAAGACAAACGCACTATTTTTGTTGCTTTGTTTTTATAAGTTATTTTTTTTGTCGTTGTTGACATGCCGTTCTCTCCGCGGCCCTTGTGCAGCGCTTTGTGACCCTCGGGTGAAAGGCGCTCTATTAAACGCCATTATTATTATAAAATGCTATTATTTGGAGACTTCACTGCATTGCCAAACGTTGCAACTTTATAGCTCGCCTAAAGCAGCCAGTTTACTTGGCCAGTAAAATATAACTACGGTGTAGGAAATAACAGCAATTATATTTCAGCTCAGTTTTATCAAACCATCCCACCCGGTTCTAACCCCCACCGCTTGTTATTTGAATCGGGTCTCTCGCGTTGCTTAAACAAACTACAGTGTGTTGAGTATATAGATACAAGACCATCGCTATTATGGTGGACAGAGCACAACCGGATGTGGCTGCACGGCACTGTACATGACAAACTATTATTATCTTGTTCCCTTTCGGAATTGTTAAATAGATCAATACGCCGCAATTTAAATTACGCTTAATGTAGGTATTAACTTACGCCGAAAAGGTGAACGCCTGTTAAAATTACTCTAACGCTTCAAATTAAAACCCGTCGCGTTTTCAGGTTGGAAATCCCCCTGGGCAATCTAAGGCGACCTTCATCCAGCAGTAGATGGACAGATCACTGTAGTCGGTCATTAGTAATCGCAAACATGCTACAAGTGTCTTATGAACTTCGGGACAGCCGTGTCAAGTGTTACTTCTCTATCCTTCGCGACGTTTCGCCTCACTAGGTTGGAGGCCTCATCAGGCGTGGGAGGCGAAACGTCGTAAATGGAGATGGAAGAAACACTCGACACGACTTTCCCGAAAGAACAGCTTTGGAGAGCAATTCTCACACACTGAGCCGTGACAAACCCCATTAATAATAATAGCGTTTTATAAAGCGCCTTTCACCCGAGGGTTGGCGCAGCGTTGGCGTCTAATTCCACCCCTGCACCTGTAACGAGGAGAAGCGGGATTTTATTATCCCAGTAAGTCGCCCTGTGTCTGCCGGGATAGGCTCCGGCTCACCGTGAAACCTGTGTACAGGATTAAGGGATTTCTAACAATGGACGGATGACCTGTTCGTACAACTGTGTATAAACGCGACAGCCCGCGGCTATTGTGCAGCGCTTTGTGACCCTCGGGTGAAAGGCGCTATATAAAACGCTATTATTATTATCGTCACCCCGCGTTCCCAAGCTACGCTCTACAAGCGCGTAACAAAACAATACGTCTTTAGAAACGTTAATCCGCACGTCCTTGCGGCAACAGAAAACACAACTACGAACAAAAACAACACACAGTGCAGCTCTCTTTACGAGTTCAGGTCACGTGAAAGGTTATTGCACTTACTTTTAATCTTTAAAGGTAAAAAATTCGACTAGAATTAAAGGTAAGTTGCTGTATGTCCAGTCGTTTTTCCCCAACACATCGACGGGTGGGGTAAAGCAACACTTGCATAACTTTTCACGTGACCTTAACCCGTAAAAAGAGCTACGGATATGGATAAAATACCGGTCACGAAACCTTTCGAACTAAATTTACAAACAACACAATTTACAGAAGCGAACCTCCACGGGCGCCTGAGGCGGCGAACACGATGAGGAGGGCACAGGCGACGGTGGCTGCAGCCGGCGTAGACATCTTGCGGAGGAGAGAGTGTGAGGAGACAGAACGATTCCAGCCGCAGTAACAGAGTGAGGTGAGGGGTGTTTTGAGGCGGCACGCTAGCAGTGGAGAGCGCCTTGGCGGGAAACCAGCAGGCACGCAACAGGCCTGGCTACGCACGCCCGTCGCGGGCGGGATCCTTATATAGGGAGGCTAGTGGAAAGGGGGGGGACTTGACGTCCCCAGGGGTGGCCTCGCTCCGCCCGTAACCAGACTTTCGTCCAATCAAGTATCTCGCTTGTGTTCCCGCCCGCCCCCCTTCCTCCATATCCCCGCCTCCTCGTTAGCATCGTCCCGCCTCCCCCGCTTAAAGAAAACACGTGCGTCACTTACAGCGTGGCCTGACAGTGGAGCGAGCGGTGGCTCAGTGGTTAGCGCAACGCTGGGCAAACAAACCTGGCTATGACCCGATTTCGAATCCCGCT
>JAZEWU010000058.1:1499754-1514068 GCA_036362915.1 Geotria australis | reverse complement strand
ACTGAGGGGCTTCTGGCATCTGTTGAGCTTCTGGACATCGTTGTCTCTCAGCTCCTCGGCTTCGAAGTGTTTGGTAGAATTTGCGGGTAATACCAAGTATTACTTGACAGGGATCGCGACGTGAACGCTTCTACCTTGTTGTGGAGAAGGCAGTTTTAAGTGCCAGCTAGCCTGTTGTCTTCACGTTACAAAATCATAATCAACACTTGTCTTAACTGATGGCTAAATTATGGGACTTGGCCAACCAACTGCGACCGACTACTTCATGTACAGCCCCTTGTCAATCCACTGCTGGATGAGGGCCACCATGCCATGGGCATCATGGCAGATTTTTAAATGCAGTTTCTCTTACCAGGCGGTGATCGATGCCAACATCTTCCCGGTGCTGATCGAGATTCTGCAAAAGGCAGAGTTCCGAACGCGCAAAGAAGCGGCCTGGGCCATCACTAACGCCACGTCCGGTGGCACGCCCGAGCAGATCCGGTGAGTGGCACTCCTATGTAAATAGATATTAATGATGGTAGATGCTAATGAATGAATACAAATGTTCAAGCCACATGTGGTTGTTTTGCTTCTATCTCCTTCTGCTTTATGCATTTTTTTTTCAAATAATTCTTCAGTTTGTTTGATCCACACTTGGAATGCCCTGGAGCCACACGTGGCTTGTGAATTGCCGTTTGGCTATATCCTGACATCCAATAATAATATAGGAGCTCCTTCCACCCAGAGGTGTGTTGCAGGTAACCGTAGAGAGGAGCGGGAGGTGAGAAGGCAGACTCATATTCAGCCGACGCCAACCCACCAGACACTGAGTCTTATATATTACGATGGTATTGGCCAAAAAATTAGAGTGTTTTTTGAGTGTGGGAGGAAACAAGCCAGAAGAAACCCAAGCGGAACGGAGAGAACGCACAAACTGCGTGCAGAAAGGTGCCCGATGTGGAAATCAAACCTCCTCGGGCAAGACCTTCTTCGCGTAAAAAGGCGCAGATGTTACCACTGCACCTCCCTGGCGCCCTGTGACGGGAAGGGTTTTTGCGCCGCGTCGCTGCGATTCGCACCATCTAGGTGTGGGGGTCCGGAAAACGAGGGGTTTCTCCATTGTTGCCGGAGGAGTGGGACGACTGATGTATTCCGGCGCTGACTCGCGGCTTCCTACCCCCTCCCTCCCACGCAACCGATCGGGTCGCGCGGAGCAGGTTTCTGGTCGAGCAGGGCTGCATCAAGCCGCTGTGCGACCTGCTCACCGTGATGGACGCCAAGATCGTACAGGTGGCTCTCAACGGCCTGGAGAACATCTTGAAGCTGGGTGAGCAGGAGGCACGGCAGGACAACCTTGGCATCAACCCTTACTGCGCCACCATCGAGGAGGCGTACGGTAAGAGGAGCGCAGGGTGGGGGGTGTCCCAGGCGGCCGGTGTCTGTATTAAATGTAGTTTCTATTCGGGCGCTGCCGCCTCGCGGCAAGAAGGTCCTCGCTTTGGTTCCTGGCACGGGTCCTTTATGTGCGGCGCTTGCATGTTCTCCCCGTGCCCGCGTGGGTTCTCCCTCCCGACGTGGGAGGCGAAGCGTCGCGACGGAGAGAGGAGGACCGCTCGGCGTCCGCAATTGCCATATCGCTCTCGCGACACCGAAATTAAATGACAAAACTGAGTACGTTCGCCGGATCGCCGCCCTCCCCCCACATCACCCAGGGCTGGACAAGATCGAGTTCCTGCAGTCGCACGAGAACCAGGAGATTTACCAGAAGGCGTACGACCTGATCGAGCGCTACTTCGGCTCGGAGGAGGAGGACGGGCAGATCGCTCCGCAGGTGGACGAGAACCAGCAGCAGTTCCTCTTCCACCCCCAGCCGCAGGCGCCGATGGGCGGCTTCCAGCTCTGAACCGCTCGCCCGGCCGTCCGCCTGCCGGTCCGTCGGTCCGTCTGTCCGCTCGCCCGCCCGCCCTCCTCCCGTCCCTCCCCGACCGAGACCCCCTCCGTCCCTTTACCCGCAGTGAAGCGAGCGATGGCTGCTTATTAAAAGCGCCTTTTTTCCCTTATCCTCGCCCCCACCCCCCCACACCCCCCTCCAACGTGTGCCGTGAATGAGGTAGCGTTGGGACGTTCGGGTGGCGGCGGTGCCGTGGGGAGTTTCGGCGCCGCCGAGAGTGAGATGATGATGATTGAGTGCGCGCGCGAGAGAGAGCGAAGTGGTGCGCGAGAGAGCGAGTTCGCGTGGATGTGAGCTGTGAAGTCTGCCGTGCGGTAGGAGAGGACCCTGCGCCCCGTTGGCGCGGTTCGGGCCACCTACGCGGGGCGGGAGTAAGGAGAGGAGGTGGCGTTACTGCCGTAGCACCACACTGGCCGCGTCGTTCGGCAAGCGACCTCGGGCCCGTTTGGGGGCCGCCTCCCTCCGCCGTGCCCCACGCGCGGAGAGCCTGTTAGCTGGTGGTGTTGGGCTATAAGCGGCGATGGCGTTACCGCATGCCGTGCATAAAGTCCTGCTTTAGTTGTGCCTGTAAATGAATAAATTATAAGCTAAGAGCCTCGGCCGTCAGGGAGGGTGCGTGAACTCGGGAGTGTTTCCGCTGTGAAGTCTGACCGACCTTATCCCTTCCATCCCCAATTTCCCCACCCCTAACACCATCCCCCAGACCTTCCCCCCACCTTCCCTTTTATCCCTCTTTCCCTGTAATCTTACTAGTTTTTTTGCAAGTAGCGAAAACAAAACTACGAGCAGTGGTTTAACAACAAAGAAAAATGAGTTGATGGAAAAAACGATAAAAAAACAACTAATTATACCAACGATATCACTCAGTGTCTCACTGCAATTATGCGGAGCGTGCTGCGTGTTGCCGAAACAGGCCATCCCGTGCAGGTGAGGATGCAGCCTTGTGAAGCAGACGGTACTCGCTCGCTGTCCCTAACCCTCGCCCCCCCCCACCCACCACACACGCACACACGCACACGGTGGGGGGGGGTGTGCGTGCTTTGCCGGCCGCGCTATCTCCGCCCCGGCGTCCCACGTACGCTTCGACACGGCCACAGCGTGGCGTGCAGCCCACCAACGCGCGTCGCTCCCGTTCCCCGCTCCCCGCTCGCCGTGATCCCCGTCGCTAAAAACCCGGTGAAAAATAATTTCTCGAAATAGCCGACGGCTCTCGCGCAAGGGCGGGGTTGGTTGTATTTTCTTCCACTTGTCGGCCGCGTCGTTTTGCTCCGGCCTCCGCGCGCCGCTCCGTGGGTGGCTACGAGACCGCGGGTTTGTTTTGCCGTTCCCTCCTCCGATGTTTTCATAGGCGGTTTTATTTTTGGCGCAGACCTTCGGGCTGCCTGGCCCCGTCGTAGAAGTGGGCAAATTTCGACTCCTTGCAAATTTGTGACCCCTCCCCCCCCGTCCTGCCCACCCCTCGAACCCTGTAAGCATTTCTTCTCAGGAGCCCCGTAGCCTCCCAGGATCCACCAGCTAATATAGCCTCCGGCCATTGCTTTGCACAGATAGATATATATGCATACACGTACACACACACAGTATTTTTCATGTTCCTCTCAATAGTCCATTAGCCTTGACAGGTACTGTTTTCATGGTCAAACAACATCCTTACGAATAAAAATCAAACAGAATGTTCCATGGTCTGCGATTGCACGTTTGCATTGAGGCCACCCAAAATTGGACCCCCCTCCCTCCCCCCTTTGCGCAGGTGGGCAGTTCACAGTGCAGTGCTGTCCGCTTGCATGTTCCTTCCCTTTATATTCTCTCATTTCTTAGTACGGGTGTTGTTTTAACGTAGTCATAGCCGCTTGCTTATTTCTCTTCACCAACACGGCAACTGCCGACCCCGCCAAGAAGAGAACATTGCCCCCACGGGCAACCTTGTTGGCAGTTACCTAAGGGTAGAGCAGTGAGCGAGAACATTTGCGGAACTCCTGTAATTCCCACAGTCCTCCCAGGTACACTTAGTCGTTCTTGGAGGTGCATTCACACGGCCCAAGCTGCTTCCAGAAACGGGTCAGGGTTGTACCCACACAGCGGGATGGTTTTCCCGGAAGCATTCAGAAATTGAAAGTGAGAGAGTGGAGCAGGCGTCCTCATTTCATGTTTTACAACCTTGAGCTCAGTGGTGGTAATCCCACATTTATACGATTTCAATGGCCACTGTTGGTTTCTCACAGAAGTGCTACTCACTTCAGCGACTCCATTGGGGTGAAGGACTGCATTAGGCCCTTATTGGGATTTGAACTTGTGACACTGTCTTCCACGCACATTGAGCCACCTGACTGGGTTCCCCCGACAAAACCTCTATAACCAGTGTGGCTGTATTGTTGGGGTGCATCCCTGTCAGCCACCTCGGCCAGCTTGTGCGCATTAATAGGGGCAGCAGCTTAGCAGTAGGGATTTTCGTTTTGTCCCCTCTTATCACCCAGTGAAGGCGATGTCATGAGTGCAGACAGTGCTGCTGCACCGGGGCACATGAGTCGGAGGGGGTGAGTTTACAAACTCGAGAGGGCATTTGGATGGAGAGTTTATGGAGCTTGGGGTGAGAAGGGTGTGTAGTCTCATTTTCAGTGCTTGCACCAAGGCTATAGAAACCCGACTATGCCCACTGGTAATAACCCAGGCAGTTTTTTAGCTGATGCCAGGGTAACCACCCGGCTGTTTTTGAAATTAGTTGGACAATCTTGTTCCTGAAAGCAAGCGGGCAGTCTGAATGCACCTCTTCGTTAACCCTTCGCGTCATAAGCCATGCATTTTTTGTTACGCATGTGGTCTGTGGCTACCGTCACCCTCATTGCGCTGCCCACATTCGTAGTGTTTTTAGTTTGTTTTATTCTCCCCTCCCCGTCCTTCCTACTCAATCCGTGTTTTTTTCTTCTCGTTCTTCAATACGTTCAAAGTGTACATTATATAAATAATTTATAAAACAAATCTGTCGATCATTACGTAGGCTTATTTTGCATCTTGTGCAGCCAAATGTATAAAAAAAAAATATTTGTAAATTGAGAAGGGTGTGGTATTTGAGCAAAGACAAATGCCGGGGGTCTTAACAATAATAATAATTAAAAATTATAATTGCGCGGGGATGAAAATATCCCCGCTTATTTATCACCATTGGGTGTTTCAAAAATACGCGTTGGCTCGTACGTAACCAATCGGCCAATCTGTGTAATTTTAAAGTGTTTGCCACTAGGTAGACGCATACATGAGAGGTAGTAAGCGATTTTTAAATTGTCGACTTGGTTTGTCAACCACCTCCCGCCATCAGTCGATCTCGAAAGGAAACCGCTCGCATTCAAACAAGTCTCCTTCCGCGCTGGGCAGAAGGATCCAGTCGCCGTGCCAGCTTGGTCGAGTGTCCGGCGCAAAAGGGGGTTACCCAACTCAGACCACAACCCGTGCCCCCCCGCTCCGCACTCATTACCTTCCTTCCCCCTCCCGTTTTATGTAGACATTTGAATTTACGTAGACAAGTGACTAGAGGTTTTAACAAGATGTAGAGTTGTCCACTGATTATCTACACTGGCTTGAGAGCTGATTTTTTGTTGTTGTAGCCTTCAAACAGCACTGCTGAACAAACCAGTTTTGCACTAAGCTATCACTCACCTTATGCTCACGTAGGAGTTTATGTTTCAAAGCAGTGAACACTTGCAGCTTTTTAATCATCTTTAAAGCAGTCGGGTTTTTTTTTTGTTGGTCTATTCTTGAGTGCATGAAAACTATACCTGTTCAGCTTCTGCTGAATTTGTCGTAGGACAGCGCAGTTTGCTTGGGTAGATGTACAGCTAAACAACACTAGACCATTTCAAGTGATCACAGAATTGGGATTTTCGGGTTTAAGAATACCTCCCCCCAACTCGCCTTGGCCAGCCAATCAGTGGTGTTGGCATTCAATTGATCATATATTGAACAATACTGTAACGGTGGAAGGGTGTTGAATTTTATAATTGTCAAGCCCGTGCCTGTAGGCATCTGAGTGGCCAGTCGGGCTGTAAATTTTTCAATTAGTATTGTTAAAGATATTTTAAATACGTTCTACTCGGCCTTCTTCATTTCGTCTGGATTATGAGTTGCATACTCACTGTCCCTAGATTGGTCTATCTACCTCTTTTCAAATGCTCTCAAACTGTGACCTAAACTGAATTGCTCTGCTTTGAACACATAAAGCTACGTAACTAGTAAACAAATTAGCATTGAAATCATTCTAAAATGCAAAAGCGGGGAAAAAAGGAAAAAAAAAATGTACAAAGTGAAATTTAGCAGAAGCTGTTAAGGTTGTATTATTCTTGTGATGCTCTGATTGGGTTTAAGCTTCAAACTTGCGCTGATTTTGCGTAGGATTTTGGTTTTGGCCCCTTTTTCCTTTATTGTTTTTCTGAGTCCTTTATTTCCGGCGTCGATATACTCGCCGATGGGTCTCTTACCTTTAGCAAAATGCATAAGAAGAAAAATGTATGTAAAAAAAAAAAGGGAATAAGAAAGGTTTTAAAAAAATGTTAGTTAAGCCCTGGTAGAAGTGTAGTCTGCCTGTGCAGACGCAACAGCACCACGACCTGCAGAGTCAACACTCGACAAGGAATCGCCGGTCGCCGCAGTCGACATTTGCGCAAAATTTTAAAAATAAAGATTTTCAAGGACCACCCTAAACCCAATCCCAAGCTGTCGTTTGTCCAGCGCCCCCCCTCCCAACCCCGAAAACTGCAGCGCTTTGTGACCCCCGGGTGAAAGGCGCTCTATAAATACTATTATTATTAAAACTGCCACCTTGACGGGTAATTGATCGACTCGGCACGGCAGATTCCTTGTTAGACGGTGGGTTCTGCTGGCCGTGCGGGAGGAGGCAGCAGTGTTTGTTGTGTAGGTAATTATTGCGGTTCGCATCATTAGTACTCTGGGCCGCGGCTTTGTTGGGATGGACACACACAGGACTCCGTGATGGTCGCCAGCTTGAGTGTTTGAGCTCGGCAGAACGGTTTGACAATCGTTTTTGTTTTTATAAAATTTATTTATAAAATAGGTGCACAAATAACGATCAGATTAAATCAGGACACGGTAAAACGCGGCTAAATTTGTAGCACGCGTGTTTACGTTGCCCACGAAAGGCCGGAATCAGCGCGCTGTTCCACCAAATTGTCTCTCCGTCACCTCCGCCCACTCCTTTTGTCTTGGTCACTGTAAGCGGTGCCAACCCCCAGCCGAAGTTGATGGATCAAGGAGGCAGATGTCGGGGGTTCCTGTTGCCCAGATGGCAATAACCCGGTCCCCCAGAATTTTGGAGGGGCAAGATCTTCCAGTCCTGTTGCACGGGCGGCCTGCGGACTCTTAACGTCCGTTTTTTTTTTGCTGGTGTCACTCGCCGTGTGGCCCGCTCAAGAGGACGGCGGTTAAATCCCAGAGCTGGCGTGGCTCGTGTGCATTCGGCGTCACTGTCGTTTCGACAGCGGAGTGGGCGTGCAATCGCTAGGGTCTCGTTGAGGTGACGGAGGTTTTTTTTTTGCCCCTCCCCCCCATGATTTTTGTGATCTGCGGCTGGCGACTTGATCACGGAGGACCTTGAGTGTGTGGGCCCCAGCAAACCCCATCCCAAGTTATTCAATCGTTAAGTGTAACTCGTTATAAGGAATCTCAAATGTTAATGTGAATATTTGTAAGGCCACCTTGCCAGGAAGGATTTCACAACCGAGGGGTTCAAAAATTAAACTCGTGAACTGGATAAATGACATTTTTGTTAGTTTATGCTGGCAGAAATTAATCAATGCAAAAATATATATTTTTACTTTCAAAGCATATTTGAAGAGAAAAATACCGTATATACTGCAATTTTGTAAATGGTTTTCATATTTTTGTTAATGTACCTTTTGATTATGCTGAAGAATTGGTAAACGTTTTAGATTATAAAACAGCAAATCCTTGACCTATTTACAACGATGGCCAAACCATTGCTGAAATTTCCACTACATTTTTTTTTTTACAAATATTGTTTCTAATTGGTCTCTTGCATAAACGTAAGGTAATAAAAGGTTTGGTTTTCAGAATTCACTTAGTGGCACACTATCGAAATTTGTAATTGGAACGCGGTATTTTGATTTTCGACTTGATTTTCGTTGTGTAAATATTTGTAGTATTTATATCGTTGAATATTCAATTAGAATTTTGTTTTAGTACTCTTACTTTGAAAAAACGAGACAGTAACTTTAAAATTGTCATTACTAGCCTATCATCAAATTGTATTAGCCGAATCCAGTGAAGGGTAGGTGAATGAGTCCCTTTTTTCGATTATTAGAAAAAAAGTTGCTCTATTCCGGGGAATGGGTCTCCTGGCAAGGTGATGCATGCACGCACACGCACACACTTTGTGTCCCTTGGTACCGTTTTTCATGGGACGCGCGCACACATCACACGCTCACACATACAGTCGCAAGCCGACTGGACAGCCCCCGTTCAAAAGGTTTTTGATGGAAATTTGAGAGTGCCCGATTTTTAAAACGGTTGCCATCGTATTACCATTTAGGCCCAGTTAGCGGCACCTGCCGCACCTTTCGCCTCAAATTTGCGGCCCGTTGCGAGCGTTTAAAAATAATAAAATTTCTTTGACATTAAAATGCTTTGTGGCACATTGTGATCTATCTGCAGACTGCTGCTTTTTTAATTTCCGGAGCAAATCCTGTTTATGGAAAAAGTAATGGGAACATTGCTCTGGCCCGTACGCTACAGCTCTCGCCGTATTTATTTTTATAATTTTGTTTACATTTTTGGCGCAGCGATCTTGGCAGAGCAGCCGCTAGCCGCCGCAACCGGCGGCGGACGAGGCAAATTGCGAGTCCGGTCTTCTCGGGACTCGGAACACAGAAATAAATAAAGGACGGCGGTCCTTCTCAATTTCCTGCGAAGGCCTGCGTTTGAACGGAGGGTACCAAACGGAGAACAACCACGCGACTTGTGCTGACGTTCCGTGTGTGTGCGAGTGAGAGAGAGTGAATGCTCGACTGACTGATTGATTGGCTGTGGCTTTGCAGACTTTGAAAACAACAACAAAATTAAACCTTTCTCTTCCTCCCAACCTCTCCCCACTTCAAGCCCAGAATGACCGCAGGGGTCAGCAGTATCAGTGTGGCATTACGCACGCGTTTAATTACTTTCATTGCGGAACTTACTCAACGCTTCATAGTGGTTCATTGTTTTTCTTTTCTTCGGATAAAACGGACAGCTGTGGAAGCTTTAGCCGGAGGGATAAGTGGCCATGTTGCTGTCCCTAATTTTTCTTTGGTTCTGCGTTACTTGGCACACAGGACCAAGGGTGTGAAGCCTTAGTCTTTAGCGTTTTTCCCCGTGGTCAAATCGCTGCGCTTGTTGGCGTCGCAAAAAAAACTGAACTGCATTCGCGCGCGCATGTATTTGGCCAGGATGCGCAAGTTTCCACGGGGCCGCCTTGTGTTTTATGTTTTGTCGGTAGCGTCGAGAAGATAAATATATACTATATATATATTCGAATTACACACGCCGTCGGTTATCGGAAACCCAATGTTAAGAGCAAAGAGCGCTACCTGCATTGCAACTCGTAGTTGCAATGCAACTTGTGGCTGCAATGCAGGTTGGCAGGTTCTAACACCATTCGTTGTGAAACGTACGCAAGAATTGGGTCCATTGTCGACTTGTTGAACTTGAACTGTTAGCATATTCTCGCCTAACGAATTACTACGGAAAGCGTTGCTATGTCATGCCGAGTGTGCACTGTGCATACACCAGCCTACGTAGTGTCGTCCGCATCTTCCTGGTCACGTGGGGTTTTTTTCTCCTCGGTAGTTCCGTTCGCGTCACATGTTTTGTACGAGCACTGTCTGAAAGCGTGGCAACGTTTGCCTGCTGCTTGGGTGGTGGTGAATCAGCTTGGAAGTGGAGACCTGCTTGAGAGTCCGGGTGTGTGCCAGAGCCACCTGCAGGGTTTCCTCTTGATGTTTTTTTGTTTTAATCCATTGATTCTCCAGAAAAAAAGTTTTATGCTTGTTTTTTTATTTTCCACCTTCTCTATTTACATGAAAGCGATTGAGCCGTGGTATTAGCCAACATATCCTCGATAACTGCATCGATAAATCGGGTCAATCATTGTTGCCACGAGACGTCCCAGAACTCTCCACTCGATGTGATTGTGTTGTCTATACCAGTGTAGACCCTAAAAAGACGTGTGACAAATAACTGGAACGGCTGAGCTAACTGGGCATGGAGTGCGTGGGTGGAAATTGCCTCTTAAGGTAATGCTGGCTGGTTCGTGCCTGGTTTTGCCGTGCAGCGGCTGTGGGTAAATATGATGTCTCTCCATCATCTGTGCTACTGTTTCCCACTGAGGCTAAGGGTTCCTTGTGGCCGGTGACCTGTTCACTCAAGTGTTAGGTGAGCCATAATAGTGTCTTGTGTTTTCCACCCAAGGTCATAGTTTTAGAATTTCGACTTCTCAAAGGTGTTGATAAATGTGTGTTGCACATTTTACAGGTAACTAACTGGCATTCAGTGACTGCTATTGTACAAAATGCTTAGTTTTTATTCTTGGATATATATATTTTTTTCCACTCGGCCCATATAATAAGGCATGCACAACTGTTTAGAACATGCGGAAAAAAATGCATGATAATTTCTCAACGCCTGCTTGTTTGAAAACCTTAATGTGTTGGCTGGCGTGTATTAAACACTGCAGTAATTGGACCGTTTCACCAATTCTCTGAAATACTAGTTACATGTTTGCTTTCAACAAAGTTAAACAGGTTTGGCACTTGACAACACCTCCGTTTGCCTAAACAGTATCGGGTTTCATGGTAATCGGTAGCACCTATAGGGCATTAATCTGTTAACTGGGTATTCCATAATGAAGCGTATACTGCCGAGATTCGCGGTGACAATTTTCTCATTCTCAATGTCTTTATTCTGCGAGGTCGATTGAAAGAGGAAGGAAAAAGCCACGCACCTGGATTTAACAAATGTTTTCTGTCTAATTCGAAGGAAAACGGGTTTAGAGGAAAATCTTGGCCAAGCCAGTGGGCCACGTGCGACTGTGACTTGCGCCGAATCTCGGCAGTCCGGAGCCATCGTTTTGCCGATCGCGCCAGTGTTTTATCCATCGGCTCCGCGAGTCAGTGCATTGTGGGTGCCGTGTCACAATGCAACGTAGATGAGTTGCACACTTTTGTAATGTTGGATTTCTAAGTGAAAATTTTTCCTCCTTTTACATTGTAAACCAGCAAAATAACAAGAACAGGGTAACTTTAAATTATGCCACAAACGGCTTGGGTGGAAAAAAGACAGTCCTCATAATCATCGATTTAATGTCGTGAAATTAGAAGTTCTTTGGTTCTATTACAGAAAACAGCCGAGTGATATTCTTCATAATCACTATTCTCTAATTGTGTACAATTTAAAGGAGGCCTTTGTCAAGTAACGTGAAAAGTTTATATAATCTTTTTTGTTATACATTGAATTATATTTTCATTTTTCTAATTGTGCAATGTGGCTAAAGAAAATTCCGATTTTGGAAAAAAACGGATTCTACGAATCTCCAAGTCTCTTGAGTCACTCGAGAATGTGCGCAATTCACACTAAGTGCAGGTGTAGGTTAAAAACATAAAACAGCAATTGTGCTTACAACTATTGAAAAGTGCTATTTTAATAACTAAAAATAATAATAATAATACAGTAATAAAAAGTAACATTAACAGCTGTATGCAAATAAGTAAGGCTGTTGATGGCCGAATTGAAAAAAAACAATAGCGGGCAGCTTTAACTGGCTTGAAGTTGCTGCGGGATATTTAAACTCGGAATATGCTCTCAAACCAAACTTTGCTATTGAAATTTAAAATGAAAAAGACCGTTAAACCGCGAGTCCGGGGGTGGAACCGGACCACGTCAGGCGCGCAGCCGCCCCCTCTCCTCCCTCCTCCTTGACGTGGGGCCCGTTTACACTCAGCAGCAACGTGCCATCATCGTCATGCTAAATGTTTTGCCTCTGCAGGTACAAACCTCACTTTTCTGTGCAATACATTGTCTCCTCTTCCCCTCGGCTTCACGATGTTGGCTTTTGATGCCTTTACCGTAACCTCAGAGTAGCGCGTCGTTGCTCATTTTTTCCTGTTTAGATTTTTTATTATCATTATTTTGATTGTTTTTTTCCCCCTCCTTTTTCCTGTATCCGTAGGATCTGTTTACTGGTTTTCCTAAAATGGCTTAAGAAAAAGTGTTACATTGCAGATGTCATTGTTGGCAGATATATTTTTCTTGGGTGCCGACTAAAAACTTGCGTGTTTTCTTTTCCTTACGGATATACTGTATTTCGACACACGTCAGGCTTAAGTTAATTTTCGTCGCGTGCTATTTGCAATGTTCTGTGACCCACGCACGCGTTTGCAATACGAAAAAAACGAAACAGCCAAGAGTGTTCAGCTCTGCCGCAAAGGCTGGCTTTCTTCCAATAAAGCTTATCTACTTTATTTGGTTTATATTTTTTAAATAGCACTTCATTTTGTACCTAAAAAACTTGAACAATCTACCATTTTGTATGCTGCGTATGCCGCCAGCTCGTGCAGAGATTGACAGACTGAAGACGTTTGCATTGACTTTAGAATGCTGTCTGGAGAGTGAGTGAGTGACATACGTATATTAAAAAAGTACACAAACACGACTCGCAGACATACACAACTACAATTTTTTTTCATTTTGTTACTTGTATTATGGTTTTTTTTCCTGTTTAACATGTAAAATTGTAACCATTAAAAGCGATAATAAAAGTCTTCAGTTACAAACACATTGGCCCGGTTGTTTTTGAATGTCGTAGTTTGTCGAGGCCGAGCTGAAAGACAACGATGTCCAGAGGCTGACCATCGTGCTTCGAAGAATCGCAAAGAAGAAGAGTTTGTCGAACCGTGAAAATCCGAAATGATTGACAGTTAACAGTTTCATCCTGGGAATGCAAAAGATAACTGTGCATTTTGGCCAAACATTCGTTAGTCTCGGTGACAATTTTACGACTAGAGTTCAAGTGATGGGGTCTCAGAGGCTGTTCTGTGATATCCACGTCCACGGGCCGCTCCGCCGTAACACGAAGGCCTGCGCTGCTGTGCGACCTTTGTCTCGACGACGCTGTGAGCACGAATCGAATAAAACCGAAGCATTAAAAAAAACTAGTAAACGGTGAACATTTCATTTATATATTTTTTTTATTCACGCACGTCTGTGTGTTTACTGCTCCGGGCCAGGCAAACAGATGAGGTCCCCACGACAGACAGGCCCTTCAAGATCCGCAATGTGCCTTCGCTTCCTTGCATCCGCACTTGTAAACAAGATATTGCTTCTCATTGGACCCTTGCATTATTTGCTGATGCTACTAAGCGAAAGGCACTGAAGCCAATAACACAAATTGGCAGCAGCAGCAGCTTGTGTGAGGAGAGCAGGTGACAGGTGAAGCGCTTCTTGAATGTGTTACGGACAGGCCGGCAAATGAAGCAGATGTGTTGATGTAGGCTTTTTCGGTTCGACGTATGAAAATTGCTCGTAGGAGCTGATCTTACGGGATGGCCAAGAGGAGCGGTCCTCTCTTTCACGATGTTTCGCCGCCTACGCTGGAAGCATCTTCATGCTCCGAGTGATGCCTCTAACGTGGGAGGTGAAACGTTGCGGAGAGGAGAGTGGGAACGCTAGCCACGGCTATCCCAAAAGAGGAGCTCTCGTGAGTAATTCGCAAATGAAGCAGATACCTAATGAAGCAAACGAGCCATGCTGGGGCCGTGCCAGGTTGATTTTCCCCACAGAACCGGCGCTGTGCCACTAACATCACACGCACTAAACGAGCCGAGTGCTGACGAACGATGATTTATCGCCCTCAGCCTGATTTCGACGTCTAATGCGGCCAGTGGTTTCACGGTCTGATTCTGGCTCGGCTCAGCAAATAGCCAGTGGAAAAAACGACCCGTGCTATGAGGGCCCTGCGTTGGCCACGCTCAGGGCGCCAGGGTGGACCGACGTTATCTCACGACCAAAGGCCGCGGGTTCGATTCCCCGACCCTGGAAAATGCCTTATGTGTATGTTCTCCATATAGTCGCGTGGATTTGTCTCCAGATCCCCCGGGTTTTCCGTCCACATTTAGAAACACGCGTTCAGATTATTGGCCTGCTACTACAAATCCACACAATAAACATGAGGTACTGCTCCGAGCTATCGTGTGTGTGGCCACAGCTCTGGGATTTAAAATACTTTAACGTTTAAAAAAAAATGCACCAGCGGAAAAGGTGCCAAAGTGTCGAGGTTTGCGCTGTGCGGAGGAAGGCAGAGAGGATAAATGCAGACAGCAGGGCAGA
>JAZEWU010000058.1:1428302-1463193 GCA_036362915.1 Geotria australis | reverse complement strand
CCCATCTGACCAAAGCATCTTTTGATCGTCCCGTTCTAGTTCTCAGGCGGTTGAGTGTCTTCCACTGAATCCATGGTGCATCTGAGCCAGGAGGGCGGACAGCAGGGCCGCCACAGCAAGAGCGGCAGTCAGAACCAAGTCGCAGGAACCGAGGCGTCGCTTCTGTTCCCCCCCCCACCACGGGGAACACATCGGGGCAGTTCGCACCCAGCACCGAGCAAGCCGAGCGTGGGACGCCGTCAGCCCGCAGCCATGTCCATCCAGTACGCCGAGGAGGAGCCCCTGGGCGGCAGCTTCAACGTGGTCTCCTCCTTCCCGAAGGACTTCGGCTACGGCCCGGAGGAGAGCGGGGGATGCGCCGACGAGGACGAGGGAGCGGGCCGCGGCGGTGGCGACTCGAAGCCGCGGATCCTCCTCATGGGGCTGAGGCGCTCGGGCAAGTCGTCCATCCAGAAGGTGGTGTTCCACAAGATGTCCCCGAACGAGACGCTCTTCCTCGAGTCCACCAACAAGATCTACAAGGACGACATCTCCAACAGCTCGTTCGTCAACTTTCAGATCTGGGACTTCCCGGGACAGATCGACTTCTTCGACCCGACCTTCGACTCCGAGATGATCTTCAGCGGAACCGGAGCTCTCATCTTTGTCATAGATGCGCAGGTTCGGCCGTACCCTCACTCTCCGCCCTAGTTCACTCGGATCACGACTCGGGATCCCGCGCGGGGTCAGGGATCGTGATCCCGACACCAAGGCTCGGGATCACAGGCCTCAGGCTAAGTCTCCGGGGTTTGAACCCGATTAAAGCTCACGGCGAGTATGAGGCTTGGCCTAAGCCTAGCCCTAGGCGTACCTCAAAGCTATGTCTGGCTCTAAGTATAAACGGAAGACGGAGCCGCATTTGAATGTAACATCAAAGCTAACTCGGGTACGCTTACACAATGGTTAGGCCTGATTCTTTACGTAATTCCAGGGCAGAACTCAACGTCACGAGGCTTATCCGTAACTACGTCTAAATCTCAGGCTGAGCACTAGGCCCAGTCTTAGGAAACGGGGACGCCAAGCATACTTGTACATAGAACGCTAATTGTAAACACAGTCTGTAGAGCTAAAACTAACTACAGTAGCTGTAAGACCATGACTCAGGCCCAGTCTAGCGCCACACTCGCACGTAAATCTCGGTCTATCTCAGGTTACATTTTAAGGCAGGCTTAATGTTAAGGCCTACCTTTAAATACAGTGTGTCCATAACCTTAGCCTTAGCTCAAACCGGATTCTTAAACCTACGCTTATAGCTCGAACCCGAACTTTAATCATAGGCCTAAGAGTTAAGCATAGCATTCGTGGATAAAACTTAAATCTTAATCCTAAGCCCTTTAAACTGTTAATGCAATCGTGGTGATTTAGTGCGTCCAGTCTTATCAGACTTCGAAAGCTTAACATGTTTGAGCCTGAATACTGCTTTGAATAAACAGTTGCTGTAGACTGCTGTGGAAATGTACTGTATTGTTAATAAGTGGGCTGTATAGCAAGAAATATTGTTATACTGGGCCTTTCTATTATGCCCCAACGCCGGGCACTCCGGTTTTCTCCCACAGTCCAAAGACATGCTTCTGCATAGGTTAATTGGCCTGCGGACTACATTGTCCCCCCCCATTCAGCAGTGGATAGATGAAAGGGCCATGTAGGTACAGTCAACGTACAGCGCACACATAACAACACCGAGCCCTGTTAAAACTGTCCAGAAATCCTAGACTCTGGTCATAACACCTACCCATAAAGCTTACCGTCAATCATAACTACAGTACATCACTAAGCATGACATAAACACATACAGGGTGTTTATAACCAGGCGAGAGAACCCACTGGGATTGAAGGTTCCTTTGCGAGGGAGACCTGGGTTTTGGCGTTGGTGGCTGCGACTTTAAACACGCTGGCGTGACCGGTTTTGCGAATTTGTATAAATAGATTCACCTTCTTTGTTAAACTGCTGGGCTGTACCATATAGGTTATGTGTTTTTTCTCAGTCCAAGCTTGGACATAACCAATTTTATATGAGTACTGTTCTAATATAAGTAACACATGTTTACATTACACGGCTGTTGTGCGTGGGTGGGGGGGGGAAGTTGCAAGGCAACTCGTGATGCAAGTACGCACTGGATATTATCACAGCTCGGGTGTCTGTATTCACAGCCCCTTCAATTCACTGCTTAATGAAGGCGCTTCCTCCCCACCTAGTAGGCCCACACTCCATCCATTGTCAGAAACAGCTTAATCCTGTACAGGGTCGCGGTGAGCCGGAGCACATCCCGGCAGACACAGGGCGCAAGGCAGGGCTACACACAAGATGGGACGCCAGTCCATCACAGGGTAGTGCCCACACTTATCCAGTTATTTGCTGATTCGAATTCGATTCTTCGAAGCGTGATGGTTATATGACAGTTTCCCATTGCAACAAGTTCTTCTTTAGTTGCAGACAGCCCTTCAACATTTTAGAGATTTAATAGTCAGTGCTGGCCTTAAAGGCGGCGGGCATTGGCCTCTCTTCTTGCTCCAGACTGAGGGGGCTTTTGGCATCTGTTGAGCTTCTGGACATCGTTGTCTTTCAGCTCCTCGGCTTCGAAGTGTTTGGTAGAATTTGCAGGTAATACCAAGTATTACTTGACAGGGATCGCGACATGAACGCTTCTACCTTGATCCCCATTGCTAATGATGCTGCTGCATTGGCAGTGCTGCGACACGCACGATTAACTAAGAACCCCTCCACGCTTTCGTCACCAAAACTGTTTCCTTAAAAGCAATGTATTTATTGTGCCGTGAATAAGGCCGTTTGGCCGAAACGTCTGTTACATCTACACTGATCAGCGTGGTGAAGAAGCGTAGTTAAATAATCTCCATTAAGATGATAGTGACGATACAGAAATGTTAAAAAGGCATTGTGTTATCCTTGTGTGTCCCCACTTCCTATTAACGTCACCGTCAGGGCATTGTTGTGAGAAGCACTCAGTGTGCTCTCGCCGGGGTTGGGCCATAGCAGGAGGTTTGTGATTAGGTTCCCACTGGGGTATCCTTGTTGGGGAGCCGTGGCTCAGTGGTTAGCTCGCTGGGCTACAAACCCGGACACCCGAGTTCGAATCCCGCTCACGGATCAACACCAGTGACGATTTTCTGAACCGATGCTGGGCCTCTCCCCTAGGTCGACTCGGCCTCAAATGAGTGCCTAGGGCGGTGTGTAATATTGTCACTCGGGAGACAAAGGCGGCCCGGCGTGGTGCCGGCCAACCCACCCCCTCGTGTGCCGTGTCGGTCTCCATAGGTGTGCGCTAACGGCACTTGCCCCTGCAGTATGTTAAGGCTATACGGGGAAGCTTTGTCTTTGCTGGGTATCCAACCCCTCGGCCTAACCCCGTGACCCTTCACCCACTGAGCAAGGCATTTTAAGCTGCAAGCGAAGTGGGGGCCGTGGGCAAGGAATGATGATGCCACACCACGTGCTTGAACAAAACAAGAGAATCGAGAATGGTCGGGACGAGCAGTGTTTCGGGTGATAATCCACTGCTGGATGAGGGCGTCTGCAAGTCGGCATAATTTGTTTTGGTTTCTGCGCTGTAACAAACTACAAACTGCGCACAAAGTGACTCTTGTTCCGTCTCTTAGTCACACCAGAAATCAGACCTATGGTTTTAGAGTTCCAACATCCAGCAGATAGTTGCCCAGCTTGCACTCAACTGAGAAAGAACGCTGCACACGATACAGTTTAAGATTATCTCGGAGATACGAGTGTTTATTTGGACACTGGGTTCATCAACATGTAAACCGGATAAAAACGGAGTTGTTCAAATATCCCAAGCTGGACGCTTCTCTGTACACCGTCTTGAGACGCGATAGATAGATGTTTATTATTACAGCAGAAAAATACCCCAGTGAGCTTTCAAGCTCTTTACGGGACTCCTGCGACACAACAAACATGTGAATTGCTGACAATAATAAAAAATATATATACAAGATTCATAAAGAATCCCCCAGGAAGAGCTGGAATCTGTTGCTGAGGAAAGGGATGTCTGGTCCACTCTCCTTGGACTGCTGCCACCGCGACCCTCACCAGGACAGGGCGGTTTAGAAAATGGATGGATGGATAAAGAACCAAATTTAAATCAGCCAACAAAAACATTTACACAAAGCTGTAGATGTCATCAACAAAGGATGGGTGGTGGGTGCGGTTCGTGGGCAGGGTGTGGGCACAGCAGGGATAATAATGAAAGACGTTAAGCTCTCCATTTTGTTAGATTGGCCCTCGTGATGTTCGGCATGATGTTCCACGTGATTGCTGGGCCCTTCTCCAGTAACTCGATTAACTTCAACCGAATTCAGTTGCCGAAGAAGCTCCCGGGTACACGGAGCGAAACGTCACACATGTCAGTCAGCCGGTGTTCATATTAAACTGGAAGGAACCGTTGAGCTATGTAGTTGTTTTAACAGTTGTCCGGCGGGGAGGGGTAAGCAAGGTACAACATCTCAGGGCAATTGAGTCAGGACAGTTAACCGAGGCAACGTGTTTTTGGACCGTCAAAAACCCACGGGGACACGGGAAGAACCGTGCAAACTCTACCCAGAGAGTTACCCGAGCCGGGAATCAAACCCAGGAACTTCTTGCTTTGAGGCAGCAGTGCTACTCACCGTGCCACCGGGCTAGCCTGGAACAACAGAACGTATCACCTGAAAACACACAGCCTGAAAACAATATGCAGCAGGCATGGTAGTGGCATCCATAGGTTGACCAAAGGGATGACTTCCGTGCAGATGGTGGGATGTTGTTAGTGGTCTTTGTGTTTAGCTGTGTAAAGAGGAAGAATGTTTAAAGCTGCGTGATGGTGTAAGTCTATTCTTGGGGGTTGGGTATCAACTGTGCAGCAGCTGAAACATATAACGTATAAGGAAGTAATGGTGAGGTGTCTCGCATTCCATGATTGGCATTAGAAGTCACATTGTATTGGTTAGTGCTTGCATTGTCCGTAGCCAAATCACATGTAATGCGCCCGTCTCAACAGACCTCGGAAGCTCAGCAAAATTCAGGCCGGAGAGAGGGCTTATATGGGTTTAACCACCTTGCATAGAGAGTTTGTAAATGCCGCTTCGGGGCGATGTTGGCAACAGGGGGTAGTGCAGCAACATAGGCTTTTTCAGGTGGGTCTTCAGCTGGTAGTAAATTCTCCATCAATTCTGAAATCTTGAAAGCCAGTTACGAAAGTGGTGGGCCTGTTAGAATGTGGTGGGCCTTTAAGAAATAGGTGGGCCTGTAAGAAAGTCGTGGGCCTTTAAAAAGAGAGGTGGACCTTTAAGAAAGGTAGAGCCTTGGAAGTGTCTCAAAGGGAGGTGTCAGTTGAATCCCCCCTGCTGAAGACCTTCCTCCTGGCTCAGAAACACCATGGATTCAGTGGAAGACACTCAACCACCTGAGAACTAGAACGGGACGACCAAAAGCTGCTTTGGTCAGATGGGGCTATAAGACCAGCCCAACCACCTGTGAATGTGGAGAAGCAGACCATACTATGGAGCACTGCCTTGTCTGTGCTCTACTACCCAACCTCTGCATCTCAAAAGACCTTGTTGCAGAGTTCAATAAAAATGCAAAGAAATGTGTAAAACGCTGCCTCGCGGTAACTTTGTCGCAATCCTCACTGCGCGATGTTCAGGACGATTACATGGAGGCCCTGCTGCGCCTGCACCTGACCGTGTCGCGGGCCTACAAGGTGAACCCCGACATCCGCTTCGAGGTCTTCATTCACAAGGTGGACGGGCTGTCGGACGACCACAAGATCGAGACGCAGCGGGACATCCATCAGCGCGCCAACGACGACCTGGCTGACGTTGGCCTCGAGCAGATCCACCTCAGGTGAAAAGTTGGCGGGAGGAGGGTGGAAGCTTTTGCCCGTGATGGGCCAGAATAATAATAATCCATCAATTAACTCGAAGACTTTCATTAACAATGTTATCCATTGTGAAGCTCTGTTTATGAGTTTAGGTCAATGCCTCGGTTGTCCTACTGCCGTCGTGTGATGACACCGGCGTATTTATTCCACTCTCTTGCCGAGAATTGGGCGGCAGGGTGGTGCAGTGGTTACATCCACGCCTCACAGAAAAAATGGTCTTTGCCCGAGGCGGTTCGATTCCCACCTTGGGCACCTTTCTTCGTGGAGTTTGTGTGTTCTCCCCCTGTTCTGCGTGTGTTTCCTCCGGGTTCTACGGTTTCCTTCCGCAACTTAAAAAAATCACTCATTAATTAGTTGGCCTTTAACATCATAATATATAGGAAGCAGTGTGTGACAAAATGCCGCCGGCAAACCGCCTGGCTGCCTCCTCTGTGTCTCTGCGCTTTCCTCGCGTCTCTGAGTCGTTATCTCGTCGATTGAATACCTTTGACATTGAATGAATATGAGCGCGTTATATATTATTATTATTACTTCGGGTTAGAGAATGTCCCACGGAAGCAATTATCACAGAACTACATCTTAGGTCCGTTCGAGCGGCCTCGGGCCCACGCAGTAGGAGCAGTACGTGCCCACCCGCTCTGCCATCAGAGATTAACATTCACGGCCTAACAGCCAAATCGATATTTAAATTCTCAGACCTGGAAATTATATCCGGAACCAATTGAATGTTCGCGGTTTTTTTTGTTTTACGTGTGCAGTCAATGATGTCTGGGCTGTGACCGTGAACTCGCTAATCACAAGCTCTTGCCTAGATTCGAACCCAGGTCCTCAGCAGTGTTGGCTCGGCACTCTGGACATGTAAGCCACCCTGCGTCCTCAAGGCGAGGTTCGATGTTAACAGCGGTGTTCCCCTCCCCTCCTCTCCGCTGTTGCAGCTTCTATCTGACGAGTATTTACGACCACTCCATCTTCGAGGCGTTCAGCAAAGTGGTGCAGAAGCTCATCCCTCAGCTGCCCACCCTGGAGAACCTCCTCAACATCTTCATCTCCGTGAGTGTCGGAACACAGCCGCCACCACCAACCCACCACCGCTGCAGCTGCAACAGCGCTCGCAGCTTCATTCATTCGTCTTCGATTCGATTCTTCGAAGCGTGATGGTTATATGACAGTTGTTTCCCATTGCAACAAGTTCTTCTTTAGTTGCAGACAACCCTTCAACATTTACAGATATAATAGTCAGTGCTGGCCTTAAAGGCGGCAGGCATTGGCCTCTCTTCTTGCTCCAGACTGAGGGGCTTCTGGCATCTGTTGAGCTTCTGGACATCGTTGTCTTTTGGCTCCTTGGCTTCGAAGTGTTTGGTAGAATTTGCAGGTAATACCGAGTATTACTTGACAGGGATCGCGACGTGAACGCCTCTACCTTAATCCTGTACAGCGTATTTTTTTCAATCTCAAGACTTCCTCGAGAATTTTGATTCGTCATTGGCTTTTAGGACTGCGTGCGTTGTACGCTTATGCTAGTTTGTGTTCTGATGTGTTTCGAGATCCATCCGTCCATTGTCAGAAACCGCTTGGTCCTATACAAGGTCGCGGTGAGCCGGAGCCTATCCCGGCAGACACGGGGTGCAAGGCAGGGCTATGTCCAGGATGGGACGCCAGTCCATCACAGGGCACCGGTGGCAATTTAGTGTGGGTTGTAGTGCGGGTCGGTGTGGGTTGACGGAGGAAATCGACGGGCAAGGACACACACACATAAGCGGTTTAAACGGCCTTTATCCAGGCTGACCTGAATTGGCCTGTTGCCCTCTATGGGGGTGGTGGTAGAGGTATTGGAGCAGAATTTTACGGTCGAATGCACTTTTTGACGCCAACCTGCTTTAGTCGGAGGATCTTCGGATAGTTATTTGTTTTGAACCCTCCCCCCAGACCTATTCACCAAGGGAGACCCTAGCAGGACTACTAGACTGCATGCAACGCAGCAATGGGGTTATTTGGAAACACGCAGACCCCAATACCATGACGAGGTTACCATCCGTGGGGAGGGGGCCAGTACAGTACGCGTTCGGATATCACTTCGCCGCTCGTGTTAACGGTGGCTGGGAATAGAACTCGGGTCACCGAGTTCGCTGTGCGATGTTGCTAAGCCACTTGTTTGCACACGAAAACCCATTGCTTGCCTACATTTTACCGCCGCGGTTGGCAGCTGTGCTGAGTGTGACGACCCCAGGATTGAAACGTCTAGATAAGAGCACGGGGTGAGCGGGGGGCCGCTCTCCGTAAACACCTCGTGTGTTTGACTCGTTGTGAGCCGCTGGGTGCGCAGTTATGCTCCGCTCGCAAACAGGGCCTCGTTGTGACCCGTCTCTCTGTGAAGCCCCCGCGGTGTAGATTAATGCGAGCCGCGACGATTCGCAGATTGAGGCTCGCAGTGCAATTCTGTTGTCCCATTGTAGTGCGTGTAGAATTTAGTCGTGGTATGCATACGCTCTAGATAGATCGATAGATGTTTATTATTACAGCAGAAAAATACCCAGTAAGCTTGCACGCTCTTTACGGAACTCCTGCGACACAACAAACGTGTGAATTGCTGACGGTAATAAAAAAAAATATACACGATTCATAAATTACCAAACTTAAATCAACCAACAACAAAAAAACATTCACACGTAGCATTGCACACATTTTTCAACTAAACTAGTCCACAATACATAGCATTGCACATTTTTTCAAGCAACCATGTAAAACTAACCTGTAGGGTGTGGAACTGTAGAATCTGTAGTGGCACGATTCCCGTAGACATATGCATCTTTAGGCTGTAATAAGATCGAGGCGCAAATCTATACTTTTACACACTTGTAGCCCGTGGTGTTAGGAACGTATACGTTCTATCGTGTTGTACTTTTTACTAAAAATAGGTGATGGATGTCACTTTGAATAATGTCTTTTACTCTTTTTCCCCCTGCCTGCCGCCACCGTGTCTTCTTTCCTTTCTCCGTGTCCCCTCTAACTCCCGCGTCTACACCTTTCCACATTGTCGGTCTCCCGTTCCCACCTCGCCAACCGCCTACCTACGCCCGCCGCCCTGGCTCCCCTCCCCGCCCGCCCCCGTCTCGTCTCAGAACTCTGGGATCGAGAAGGCGTTCCTGTTCGACGTGGTCAGCAAGATCTACATCGCGACGGACAGCTCGCCGGTCGACATGCAGTCCTACGAGCTGTGCTGCGACATGATCGATGTCGTCATCGACGTTTCCTGCATCTACGGGTAAATCGGCACGCTTGCGCCGCTTACGCCGCTCGCGCCGCCGCTTCTCCTGCGCTTCGCCCGCTGCCTGTTGCCCTCCCTGCGCTGTGCCGCCTCTTGCCGCTTGACCCCTCGGGCTGCCCGTTTTGGCGGAGCGTGGCTTTTCGCGGCTTGGCTCCCCTTTCGTCGCCCCCTCTCGGCTCGTCTACGGTTTTCGAGCAAGTTTATTGCTGGCCTGGACGTTATCGGGGGAATTTGAGTGTTTTTTACCCTGTTTGTGTTTTGGCTGGGTTTTTTTTTCCTAGCTAGTCCGGGGGTGTTCTCTCTTTTTTCGTTTCGCCGAACAAGGCCCCAGTGCGGCACCCTCCTGAGATAGTCTAGAGACAATAAGCCTTTTGTGGGTAAAGAAAGAGCTATTGTTGATGTCAATGACTGAGTGGGGCAGTTAGCTTGGCGAATACGCTCACGTTCTCATAGAGCCATCATCAGAGTTGACTGCATGAGCTACGCAACTGAACCGCAATATAACGGCAGCGCTACATTTTCACGATTAAATAGGCTGGGTCAGGGACTTTATTGACAAGAGTTATTGATTGGACAAACCCAAGCTGTGAGCCAGTGGTGCATTTCAAACCATAGGACGCGGTTCATTTACTGTAACGCCTCCTGGCTGCTTCTTGTTGTCGTTTAGTCGGACAGAATTTATACGCGCCATTGCAAAACCCGCCATAGTGGCTTGTCTCCCAGAGAGAAGATCGGCCTCCGGACCAACAGCTTGTGACGGCTATGTTTAAAATAACCACGGTCAGCAGACAGTCGACGACACGTGTTTAAGGCCTGCTCGGTGTGCAGGCAAATGCTGGACCAGCGAATTGGGCTGCACTTTGGACTTTCTTGGCAAGGGGGAAAGTATCGCCCCCGCGGAAATCCTCGCGAGCGGAAACTGTCACGAGCGATGTTGACGCGTGCTCTTGCAGACACGCCGCGGAGTCCTGCTTTAATTTGCAGAAAAGATTCTGCTCGGCTGTTTGCGTGCGTGTGTACCCGCTTGGACAACTGTAATAATAATAATAGCATTTTATAGAGCGCCTTTCACCCGAGGGTCACAAAGCACTGCACAAGGACAGAAAAAAATAACAACTAATAAAAACCAAAGCAACAAAAAATTAAATGATTAAGGCTGCTTCGAATACACTTGAAAGGTGAAATACAAACGGTTGTACCGTGATAGATATAGTTAGCTGTTTGTTATAACAGCAGTGTTGACAACAAACACGCTAAGCAACGGCTGCTTTCGAACTTGGGCGATGCTCAACTTCAACTCGGACAGAGATTGGACTGGGTTGCAAGGCTGGCTTGTCGCGAGAATGGTGTCGTGAATGATTTTACATCGAGGCAGGTTGGAGAGTGCGTTTGGTGGCCGTGCTTGCGTACCATTTTTCTGCTGTTGCGCGCGGATATTGAAATGCTTACATGCGCGAGTGTGCGCTGCCGAGTGTGCGCTGCCGAGTGTGGCGCCGCGGACTTGTGTGCGTGGCCCCTCCTGCTGCATCGCCTCTACGCTACCCCCCCAACCCCAGCCTGCCGCTTGTTGCTGTGCCGCTAGCTGCCGTAGCCTGCAGGCAGATTCTAACGCCCAGGGCTGTAGTCGAGGACGCGCGTGGGCATTGCAGTGCCGAGCGGGCCCCGTTGATATTAATTACTTAGCGTGTGCCCAGTAATTTTGAGCCGTTGACGCTAGAGACGGTGGCATGTCCCAGCAGCATATTTGACCGCCTCGTGACCGCTTCCTAATAAATGTCTGTGTTCGTCAGCTCCCCCACCGATAACCCCACCACGCTGCTCAAGCCCACGCCAGTCAGTGCTAATCCGGACGACAAGCACTTAGCGTAACGAACGAGACCTCCGTTTCGACGTTTACGCAACAGCAAGACTGACTGTCCGCCACCCGACGTGTTTTTTCCGGCTGCGCCTCGTTTCGTTCGGCGCGACGTCCGGCGCTTCGCTCCGTGCCGGTCGGCTCCCGTGGAAGCTTCCGGCACGCGGCGCGAAACGTCGGGCGTCATGCCGACCAACGTGCGGTACAACCCGACAACAGATTTGGAGAGCCACACAGCAGCACAACCCGCGAACACCTAGGCCACAGCAAAATACAAAATTCGCTCCGGTTTGCGACGACGACACTCCGACGGCCGGC
The DNA here is from genome assembly GCA_036362915.1 of Geotria australis. Taxonomy (NCBI): domain Eukaryota; kingdom Metazoa; phylum Chordata; class Hyperoartia; order Petromyzontiformes; family Geotriidae; genus Geotria; species Geotria australis. Next base: position 1,451,828 of record JAZEWU010000058.1, on the reverse strand, counting down.
CACCGGCTCGGTCGGTACTTTAATTTTTGCGCACTCATAACGCTTGCTATACGACTACAGCCCTTGCCTGTGCCTGCGTTTTTGGGTGAGGGGGCGAGCACTTGCTGATTTTGCTGGCCAGCTTTCGAGAGAAAGTGTAAAAAAAAAACCGGCCGGTAATTAAGTAGGCACCATCTCCCCGCAGTGTGTCGCATTTCGGCAGGACTACTGAGGCCATAGGAGACGAAACGGAGTCAGCAGGCAGGTGAGTAAGAGGGAGACAGAGACACAGGCCGCTAGGGTTACCACAATACCATTTGTTCACACCACGATGTTCGTTTTTGCGTTGTGACAATTACCGTGATGTCGGTTTTCCACAGAAACCCTGTAATTGTATTGATGTAGGTTTGCAGGGCTCGGTGTACGAGAATTGCTCTCAAGAGCTGCTCTTTCAGGATAGCCGTGTTGAGCGTTCCTCCCTTGCCCTTTCGTGACGTTTCGGCCTCCAACGTGCCTGATGATGCCTCCAACATGGGAAGCGGAGCATTGTGCAGGGAACGCTTGACACGGTTACCCTGAGAGAGGAGGTGTCGTTTTTCACATTTTTAAGACGTTGCTTTTGTGCTCTGCTGTACCTCCAGCTTGACGTCACGTTAAACGTTTGCTCGTGAGATGCCTACTATGAGTATTCCGATGAACTTGACAACCGATAAACATGTAAAGCGCACATCCTGTCAGTAACTCAAAACAAACCATCTCTTAATTAAATCCCTGAGATAGCGGTGGGAATCCCACGTGCCTATGACATGACCGAGTCCATCTATGGGACAACAACCACTTTTGACTTCCCCATAAAATGCTGGAAATTTGCATTCGTGTCCAGAATAAACACTTCATTTGGGACCCAAACATAGCACCTCCTGGCTTTGGCATTCCTCAAAGGCACTGGTAGAACCATCAATCGTATCAGAACACGAACAGGCCAATGCGCATACCTCCATCATGAACGAGAACATTAAAGACACAAGCCACAGTAGTGCGATTGTGGCCATGCAACCCAAACTTTGGACCATATAGTAAAGCACTGCAGTCTGTGCTCCTTCAATGGCAAAATGGCAAAACTCCACAAACTCTCTCCTGAAGCCGTCTCTGGCTAGGAGACCGCTCAACATTGGCAGTTAGTTCTTGAACATATAGCCATAAGCAAGAATAGAATTGGCGTTAGTGTGTTGTTGCTGTGCTTTGCTGTACTTGCAGTACAGATGAAGGTCACAAGAACGTTCTTCAGCAGTTCTCTCTACACAAGCCTGTCGCGTGTCTTGTAATCGTTGCAATTTTAAAATCTGTACCGTACATTCTGTCACTCGAACACGAAGTAATTAAGTGTTGTCAGTGGCTTGAAAATGTTTTTGTTGTAGAGGAGTAATTTTTATGGCTGGGTAGCTCAGTATTTAAAAACATAAATTATCTTTGCTTTTGTTATTTCACAATTATTTTGGCAGGAAATTAGATTCTTAATGAAAAACGATGGTCGTATATTTAACACGTGCTATATAAATGATATTATTATTATAACAGATTGTTATAATAATAAAGGATTACAATTAACAATACAACAGTTTGTAGCTAAACGGACGGTACGACTTTTCATGGATCTTGCGTCGTACGACGTATCATGTCGCCGATATAGCGGCGATCCCGGTTTAAATGTGCACCACTGCCCATTGCCATCGTCCCGACGGCTGGTACTGGTGGCGTGGCGGGAGGATTGGCAGTTCTCTGGCTCGAAAAGTTAATTCCGCGTGTAGGTTTTTGGCCATTGCACCGTAGCGTGTTTATGCCGAGCGTTGTTCGAGCGCTGCCTCTATTTGGCACGCTTTCCTCCACCAGTGTTACATAAGGGAAAAAATCGTTTCTGTTAAGATGTTTTTATTTATTTTGTCATACCAACAGGGTGACTTCAAATAAATGTTTTTTAGTGTTTTAAACGTAGAGAGATGAGCACGAAACGAGGGATATTATGACTCTACAGAGTCGTCGATTATAATAATTTGGTCACCCAAGATGCAAAATCCAAAGCCATGCTGCTGCCTAGGTTAATTGACCTGCTGACTAAATTTCCCCCGATGTCCTGTGATGAACTTGCGTCCTATCTTGGGTATAGCCCTGCCTTGCGCCCTGCATCTGCCAGGATCGTCTGCGGCTCACCGCGACCCTGTATAGGATTAAGCAGTTTCCGATAACGGGTGGATGGACTTTTCGAATCTGGCTAATTAGGTCGGGCCCCAGCTCACCGGAATGGAAAGCGGTTTAGTCTGGACGGGATGTGGGGGGGAGTTTCCCGGTGCCCCTCGGGTCGCGATGAGAGCGCTGCCGTGCCGCCCGGCGTTGCGCAACGCAGGTTGAAGGAGGACGGCAGTGGCGGCGCGTACGACAAGGACTCGATGGCGATCATCAAGCTCAACAACACCACGGTGCTCTACCTGAAGGAGGTCACCAAGTTCCTCACGCTCGTGTGCATCCTGCGCGAGGACAGCTTCGAGAGGAAAGGTAAGCTTGATCGCGTGCCGCCCACCTGCCGGCCGGTCCGTCTGTAAAAGGAGGGTCACGGTAACTCGTAGAGGTTAACGTGTGTAAATGGTTTGGGGTTAATGCACATCTTTTGTGTTTTTGTTGTTGTGGGTGGCTGCGTTTTTTCTTTGCTGTTGCGTGTGTCTTTGTCTTTGTGCTTCAATGTTGATTGTTTGATTTGGATTGGCGTTGTTTCCCCCTCGTGTCTGTCTCTCTGTCTTCCTGTCTCTGTCCTTATGTCTCCCCCTGTTGCTCACCCTCCCTGTCTCCCTCCGTGTTTGTCTTTATGGAAGTGACGGCCATCTTAGGGGACGCTGGGAGATTTTTGCCGCTCTTAAGATTGCCAGTTTCACGACCTTTCAGTGTGTTCGATGCAGCTTTAATCATTTAATTTTTGTTCCTTTGGTTTTTATTAGTTAGTTGTTTTCTGTCGTTGTTGACATGCCGTTCTCTTCGCGGCCCTTGTGCAGCGCTTTGTGACCCTCGGGTGAAAGGCGCTATATAAAATGCTATTATTATTATTAAAGACAGCAGAAAAAATAATAATAATTCTACAATAAGCAAGGAGGGAACAGATGTTCCCGAGCAGACGCAGATCTGAAGAGAGAGACAGACAACATCTCGGCACGGCACCACTGACCCGCACCAACAGTCCAAGCCAGAGAAAGAATAAATGTTCCCGTGAAGGCGCCGGTAGGAAGAGAGCCAACATCCTGGTACGACAGCATTGAGCTGCATCAGTAGTCCTAGCCGGAGAACTTGAAACATTTACGGAAGAAGTGAGTCTCGTACATCGAGCCACGAAAACCTACCTCGATGCGTGCGTGCGTGTGTAATCTCTCCCGTTCCCTGGCACCACCCAGGCCTCATCGACTACAACTTCCACTGCTTCCGCAAGGCCATCCAGGAGGTGTTCGAAGTGCGGCTCAACTCGCATCGGACAAATGCGCACGGGACGCCGGAACTGTCCGACGGAAAAGCCTTTTCGCACAACGGCATCGTGGCGTGACCCCCTGACCCGGCAGAGATTAGCCTCGACGCGACCGCGTCACTCTCCCGCTCGGCGCCGTCGGGAGACCAGGACTTCCTGCTCCTTTCTACGACGCCACCACCACCACCGCCGCCGCCTTCTCGACCACGAATCTTTGGGAGGAACGGCTGGCAGCGTCGGCGACTCGGGCTGTGTCGGGACGCACCTCGCCGTTTTTTTATTTTGTATCGAGGTCGTGGGTCCGTTTTGACCCCACGCGTCTTTCTTCACCACCCACCTGCGCCAGGAAAGGGGGGGAGGAGAGAGAGAGGTGGCGGGTCTAATGAACAAGGAATAAGTTAAGATGAAAATAACATAACTAAAAAAAATTATCCGTAAGTATTTTGATTGTAAAAAGCGTACGCGACTCTTCACTATTTTTCTCGTGCTGAATAACACAACTCACTGCTGTCGTCAGAATAAAAAAAAAAACCTGTAAATTATTAAGTTCATTTTTTTTCCTCGTTTACATATGCGCGTGTGTAATTTAGGTTTATTCTTCCCCGTAACCCGGGCGTGAAGCTTGGCGGTTGCCGTTGTGCGACTGCTTTCGCACTGTCCGCCACCCACCGCAGGCGTTCGCGGGGCGACGCGGTTGCGCCGCGATCCCGTACGCAGGACACGTGCCCCTGCCTGCCCCGGCTGCCCACGTCACACCGCAAGACGCGCTGAGGCGGTTGGCACACAGCCTGCTGCCATTGCTCGAGTGTGGAGGTAAAGAGAGGCGGCCTTGCAATCGCTCGCTCAAGTAATTTCCGGCGGAAGGGCCCCCCACACTAAAGAGAGCTGTAGAGAGGCCCTCCGCGGGATAGTTTTGACCTACCATTCCATCCTCCCAAGCAGCGAAGTGGTGGTCATAAAATCGTACGTGCGTTTCGCTGGTGGCGTCAGCCTCGGGGTCAGCGTCGAGTGTCGAAGGCTTCAACAGCTGGGCTGCTTTAGAGCTCCCGACACGGTGGGGGGGATGGGGGGGGGCAGGAGATGCACCTGTGTGTTACAAGTGGAGCTTGGCTGGCAGCAGATGCAGTGTTGACGTATAATCAATCGCTCATTAATGTAATTTGAAGCGGTAAGGATGGCGCTGGTGAAAGCGGCTTGGCGCGCAGACTTTCTCGGAACGCCACGTTTGAGGTAAATTGGTGAAATGAGGATAGCGTTGAATGTTTTTTTTTTAAGGTAGAATTTCTGTCAGCGTTAGCTACGCTGATGTGCAAGATACCTGTTTCAACATTGATTCGGGGTGCGATGTGGCACCGCGCGTGTGTACGCAATTGGGAGCGACTTTCACGGCTGCACCCGCAGTTTTCTGCCGTGCATCTAATGCCTCTTTTAAACTGGACAAGTGGGCTGTGCTAAGCCAGCCCAACACGGGTAGCGACATCTTTTTTTCACGTGCAGCCGACCGTCTATTTGTCGCATGCGCGCGTGGAGATAACTTCAGAACTGCGGCAAAGCAAAACGCGTCTCAGTGGTTTGGGTTGTATATACATGACGATTTAATTGAAGGGAGATATTGCAAATGAACCCTTGTAGATACCAGATGGGGATGTGTTTCTCAATTTTGGGGTTAATTAAAAAAAGTAATATAATCGTGTGTGTATACAAAGCTTGGAGTTTTTAAATTTAAAGTTATTTCGGATCTTTCGGGAAATGTGACGTCAGGAGAAGTCGCGTAACTTCTGTGGTGTCACCTTGTGGCGTTTCCTGGCGTCATTTTAAATAAAATCTGAAACTCATCTCTGATACCGAGGCTGCGAGTCCTGGGCCGTCCGACACAAATTCTGCACATTTCGTTAAACGAACACCGTCGATAAAAAAATATCTTTTAAATTGCAGGATCCCAGCCATGTTACTGCAGTGATATGTGTCGAAAAAAGTACAGACATCAACTGAACCACGATACAAAGCGTTGTTTACTCGCGAACGCTTGCCGCTCGTGTGGGACAGTGCAAGACGTACAGCAGTCGTACGCATCTCTCTCAGCCTCCACCGCTAGTTTTTTCAGTAGGGTGGAGTTCATTTTGTGATTAAAATATTCATCGGCAAAGTACGTGTTGTTTATTTTAGTCGATGAGAACGAAAATCCTCAAGAATGACGATGGCCTTGACTTTTCCCAATGGCTCCTGACCGAGACATAATTAACGAGTCTGAGCGAAGACGCAGAAAACCAAGCTAATGCGAGCAACGTTTTCGTGCCACGCAGTGAAAAAGTCCAAAAGTAACAATTGGCTACACATTACAATATTGGTTGGAGGGCAGTTGAATTTGCACGCCTCTCAAACCAACGTTAATACGTTAATAATTAAGGGTGAATTTATACATTTAATAACTTGACGTGGACTTTATTCGACCAGGCGAAAGTAATGACAAGATGAATCCCGCAGACTAAGACTTTACTAAAATTTCCAGATGTTGTCATCAACTAGACTATGGCTGACCTCAAATAAAACTGGCCTGTTAAATAAACACTGGGGAACGAGGTAGTGTCTTAAGTCGATTGTCCACTGTTCGCGAAGCCGACGCGCTATGGCCTGTGCACAGTGATGTTTGGAAGGCTGCTCGGATGCACGCGTGGTTTGCAAATCTTTTTGTGGGCGAGTCTTGTATGCGGTGATTATAGCTGCCTGTGCTACGGTGGGTTTCTGTCGTCGCCTGTTCACTGGGGAAAGAGCAGGCGACCGAATACTGCGTGTACTGCGTTCGTACCCGAGCTATACACTGGCGCGACGTGTAAAACCATTGGCGTGTAGGTTTTTCGCGGTTGTGCTGTACGGCGCTCTGTTGGGTTTTTGTTGTCCGACGTTTCCCACCGGCTGGAGCTCCTTCAGAAACTGAACTTGGTTCCGCGTGTCGTTCAGCACGTTGCCCAGCCAGTGTCTGATGTTTTGCTCCACATTCCGGGAGCTGAATTCAGGTATTGAGTGCTGCCAACTGGTTTTAAACTTGTGTTTTGTTCGTTGACCGGGTTTGGAACTTGTCGGACATCCCCCGAAGGAGCTCCCGGTAGCGGGAGCGAAACATCGGACATCGAAACGTCGGACATCGTGCCGACCCAAATACGCATCGGGAAAAGTGTTCAAACCATTGCACGCTGGCGGTTAAAGTAGATTCAAAGAATATTTTTTCATACAAGTACAATCGCTGCACCCATGATGTTTGTGTTGGCTGAGTGGCAAAACTAAAAGTTCCACCACTTATTATTGTTGCAGCCTGCACAGACTTTGAGCCATAGATGCTCTGACCACTCTGAATGCCTTCAGAACCTCGGTGCACACGATCGGTTTAAAGGCCAGTGCACAAGTGAGTCCTGTATCGTGCTCTCGAAGGTGATCAGCTATTTTTGTACTCAATTGATTCGCACACATTATACGAATTGAGTAAATCTTCTAAACGGGTTGTAATGTAATAATGATTTAATAAATACGTTTGAAATCGCGTGCTGCGTGCTGTCCATTTAACCGTGCGGGCGAGTGGTGCTTCTCTGTTTGCTGCTGTGTGCTTCAAAAATAAACGGTAATGTTTGTGACGCTGATTGTTTATTCATTATCAGTCGGGCAGAAGGCAGGGCCTATACATGCTCAGGATGAGACACTAGTCCATCGCGGGAAATGTAGTCAGCAGGCCAGTTAACATCGGCAGCATGTCTTCGGACTGGGAGAAAACCGGAATACTTGGTGAAAACTCACGCGGACACGGGGAGAACATGAAAACTCCGCACAGAAAGGCACGCAAGCCGGGAATCGAACCCAGGGGCTTCTCTCGCAACGCTATTCGCTGTGCCCGCCCCTGATTATTGTTGGTGCTTTGGTTTTATTAGTTGTTTTTTTCTGTCGTTGTTGACATGCTGTTCTCTCCGCGGCCCTTGTGCAGCGCTTTGTGACCCTCGAGTGAAAAGCGCTCTATGCAATCCTATTATGATTCGAAGGAATCTAGCGATTTTTCGTGCCAGCTAGCTCACAACTACTGTGGCGTTTTTCTGGACGTGCATCACCACAGAAATTGTCCTTTACAGCACATAAGGAACGCCCACTGCCTGCCACGTTGCTTTTTATAAACGCCACCTTTCAATGCCACTGTTATCGATTTGTTGTGGGTGTAAAACATTGTAAAATAAATACATTCATGACAAATTTAATGCGTTATAAGGGGAGTCGAGCAGATAGGGCATCACCAGTTAATGACGGCACGTCTTAAGAGCTGCATTAATAATAAATGGTATTTATAACGCGCACATAATTCATTCAATATCGAAGGTATTATTAATTCGAAGAGAGAACGAACGAATCGGAGGTGCGAGGAAACCGCAGAGAGGCGGAGGAGGCGGTTTGCCGGCGCCAACATTGTCTCACTGCGTCTTATATGTTATGTACTTATCAGCAAGTTAATTAATGAGTGTTTTTTTCAGTTGTGGGAGGAAACCGGAGAACCCGGAGGAAACCCACGCACAACAGGGGGAGACAACACACAAACTCCACACAGAAAGGCGCCCGAGGCGGGAATCGAACTTGCCTCCTATAAAGACAATGCTTTCTGTGAAGTCACCGTGCCGCCCGTCCTATAATATATTTTTGCTTTTAAGACCATCAGGAAGTTGAGTTTTGTACATTAACATAATAGGCGTCGCCTCGATGTGGCGTAATTTCCACGAGACAAGACGTATCGGCAGTTGGTAGTTTACACTATTTGCGCGTATTTTCCAATAAATTTGCGTTAATTAAACGGTTTCTTGTTGTCAGCGGCGGCGTATACACTTCACAGAGAGTCACGTAAGTTGGAGAGATCGGTTACTGTCTTGTGAAGGTCGATAGATGTGACCGACCCCGAAGAGTCCCGGCGAGACCGGTCTCGACTAGTTTCCCTGCCGGCGGAGACGCCATCCGTCCAGCCAGCGCTGCCCGCGAACACGCGTAGGCCTTACCGACACCAAACCTGTGCGTTTTCAATTACGTTTATTTATGTTTACCGTAAACGTTTGTAAGTTGGTTAAAGGCACGTTAGGGCTTGTTTTGTGGCTGTTATTGTTATGTATTGTATGTTTAAGGTATAAGTTTCGCTACCGCATTCTGTTACTCATAATTTTTCTTCATTATTTACTTTTGGTTTACATATCAGAAGTGACGCATTCTTTTGATTGCAGAGACCAAAAGAGGAACATAGATTAGGGTACAAAGATGTGTCATCTTGTTTACCCCGTACAGTATATACTGTAGTTGCACGTACCATAATGCTGTACTCCCGTAATGGACTGGCGTCCCATCATAGGTATAGCCCTGCCTTGCGCCCTGTGTCTGCGGGGATAGGCTCCGGCTCACCGCGACCCTGTACATGATTAAACGGTTTCTGACAATGGATGAATGTAATAATTCTGTGCTATATGCATGTTTATATGTACAGCGATTATAGCCACTGCTGGATGAGAGAGCATTCATTCCATGCCACATGACAATACCTCACACTGTTCAGTGCCGGGTGGTTTTAAATTGCTCAGAAACATGACATCAGAACATCACCCCCTACTGCGATACTACTGCAGACTATATTCGTCTGTGAAATATTACGCCTTTGATATAGCCTTGCGCTATACTAGCGTCAATACAACACGTATTCACGATTGGATTTGATGGCAACAAGCATAGCGCGGCGCGGGAGCTTAGAAGTCTGCTGCCAACCACGTAGCGAGTGCGCCACTCCCTGGAAAATGTTTTTCAGTATTTACCTATGGGGACCATCATTGGGCTGGTTTGCTCAGCTCGTCCTTTTTCCCAGCAAGCATGCACTTGGCCACACACTGCATTCATTAATTCATTGTCAGAAACCGCTTAATCCTGTACAGGGTCGCGATGAGCCGGAGCCTATCGCGGCAGACACAGGGCGCAAGGCAGGGCTAACCCATGATGGGACACCAGTCCATCACAGGGCACCGGGGGCAATTTAGTCAGCAGGCCAATGCACCTATGCAGCAGCGTGTGCTCTCGTCACAGAGCCATCGCAAAGATGCTTCAATCCCTTGTAGCTAGGTAGACCCCCGCATTGCACTGGCTTGCCCAGCTTGCCTCCGCCGGTTTGCTTTTGCCGTTTTCAGGGTGAACCATGTCCTCGGCCACGCACTCGTGCGTCATCTGCGGCGAGGTGGGGCTATCGGAGGCCGAGGTGCAGTCGCACCTCTTCATCCACGCCGAGGTCTCCCCGTCGTGCCCGTTCTGCTCGCTGTCGAGCGTCTCCCTCGACGAACTCCACTTCCACATCGCCGTGGCGCACGCAGAGACGGGCGCGAGCGCCGGCAAGTCCTCACCGGCCGAGTCGCCTCTGCCGCCGCCCGGCAAAATCCGTCCACCGTCACCGCTGGTCCCGGCTAGCTGTGGCCGCGCTCAGAACGGAGAAGGAGCCAGTGATCTCCTTCGCGGCGAGCGGTCGTCAAGCCGGACGCCTTTCAGGGATGGACACAGGTCCGCCAGCGATGCACACGAACACTCCGCCCGGGCGGTCGCCGAGAAGCCGCCTTTCATCGCAACGCAAAGTGGCAGTGGCGCTCGCTTGAATTCACCGGCGTCCGGGACGACGACGCCGGTAAGGCAGACCGGCGGGTATCGCGGTGAATTGTCCGAGCGCGACAGTTCAGAGAACCGGACAGAACGTCGCGGCGAGGGCTCCGCGGTGAAAGATCCACCGCGGAGCCCTCGGCGCGGTGAACACCGGCCGCCGGCGCCCTCGCAAGGTTCCTGGAAGAGTCGAAGTCCCAGCGGCGGCCAAAAGGGGGATGGCGCCCAGACGCTTGACGGCGCTCGAGCCGCCGACCCAACTCATCCCCGTCGGGAGAACCACGCGAGCATCCAGGCCCGGCTCGGGGAACCCCGGAGTGAACGGCGGCGCTTGGATTGCGGAGTTTCCGACGGTGGTTCCACGGAGGCAGAGGGTTCGGCTGCGAGCGCCTCGCGTTGCGGACGAAACGGCGCGGAGGTACGCTACTGTTAGATAGATGATTATTATTACAGCAGAAAAATACCCAGTGAGCTTGCAAGCTCTTTACGGGACTCCTGCGACACAACAAACATGCGAATTGCTGACCATCCATTTTCTAAACCGCTTGCCCTGGCGAGGGTCGCGGTGGCAGCAGTTATTAAATTACTGTCAGAATTGCTGACAATAATTAAAATATATACAAGATTCACAAGATTCATAAATAACCAAAATTTAAATCAACCAACAAAAAAAAATATTTACACGTAGCATTGCACACATTTTTCAAATAAAAGAGTCCACAATACATAGCATTGTTAGCTCGTGGTTCGTTATTCCCAAATCCATCCATCCATCCATTTTCAGAAACCGCTTAATCCTATACAGGGTCGCGGTGAGCCGGAGCCTATCCCGGCAGACACAGGGCGCAAGGCAGGGGAACACCAAGGATGGGACGCCAGTCCATCGCAGGGCACCTGGGGAAATTTAGTCAGTACGACAATTAACCTAGCAGCATGTCTTTGGACGGTGGGAGGAAACCGGAGTGCCCGGCGAAAACCCACGCGGACACGGGGAGAACATGCAAACTCCACACAGAAAGGCACCCCGAGCCGAGATTCGAACCCGGGACCTTCTTGCTGTGAGGCGGAAGCGCTACCCACTACGCCACCGTGCCGCCCTATTCCCAAATAATTATAGTTAATTAACGCTTGTTTTATGCACTGTCCAAGCTCAATCCCTGCTTAGCTTCCAAGGTCCGCTGAGCTCAGGCTTATTCTCATACGCACGCTGCATTACCGTCGGGTGTTCATTTCGCCAGTCGTGACCGCGTGGCTGTCTTCCTGTGATGGACTGGCGCCCCATCATGGGTAATAGTCCTGCCTTGCGCCCTGTGTCTGCCGGGATGGGCTCCGGCTCACCGCAACCCTGTACAGGATTAAGCGGTTTCTGACAACGAGATGAGTGAGACCGTGGCTGTCGTGTCGCAGGACACGCTTGTGGAGTGCCCGTTCTGCGGGCTCAAAGGATCAGGGGAACAGCAGATGCTGCGCCATTTGCAGAGCGTCCACGCGGATGACATGGACACGCCTCAAAAGGAGGCCAAGCCCCCGCCGCCACATCAAGGTACAGGAGTTTTTAAAATCCCTTCACGACGATGATAATGATAATAATAATTATAACAATCCCGTGACCCCCAACGGCATGGGGAGGCGCTCATCCAGCAGTGGATCGGTATTAGTCCGTTCCAGAACACGTATTGTAATGTGAAACCATCGTAAAGTGAGACCCATAATAATACTGTACAGTAAGAGCAGTATACACGCGTTTCAAGCAAAGGAGAAGTACACACAGACGTAAACACTAAAGAGCGCTGCTATTATATAAATTGAAATTATTATTATTATTATTGGCTGAGAAGGTACGCAGGCGGCATGCGTTTGCATCGCTGATTGGCTGCCATGCCACCCACGCACGCGCAGCCATATCGTAACTCTATGATCGTAGTGTGATACTAATGTTCTCATAGAGCGTACATCGTAAAGTGATTTCATCGCATTGTGAGGCCATCATAAGGCGAGGGGCCACTGTATACGTGTGGACAGCTTCTTTGCGAGTCAGCGTAGTGCGTCTGGCAGCTGGGCACAGTGGGCTATAACTCGTGTGTCTCTTGCCCGTGATCGTGTCTCCATAGGCGGGGAGCGGCGCGTGGGCAGGGGAGCATGCCCGGTTTGCGACGCCACCTTTCACTCGGAACGCGAGCTGCAGGTGCACGTGGAGAATCATTTCTCCGGAGGTTCGTCGCCGCTTCCATCCAGGGCTGTTGATGCCTATTTGGTTGAGGCATCGGTGATCTGTTGATGTAGGTTTTCACCGCTCGATGTGTGAGAATCGCTCTTCGGGTTTGCCGTGGCGAGCGTATTTTCCTTCAACGTTTTGCCGCCTTTGTTTGCAGACATCTTCAGCCTTTTAGCCCGAGGGATCGCCTTTTTGTTTCAAAATCTTGTACCGGTGATTTTATAACGATGGAACGGAACGGCGCATTAGAATGTGTCCGTGGTGACGTCACCGCCACTTAGTGGCGAATGGCGGTTGTTGTCGTTGCAGTAGTGCAGCGGTTAACACACTGCGCCACGAACCTGACGCCCCGAGTTCGATTCCCTCGGTCGACCCGGCCTCAAACGAGCACCCAGTGCGATGTGTAAACATCGCCACACAAAGGCGGCAGGGCGCGGTGCCGGCCACCCACCCGCTTGCCAGGGCCGCTTGCCCCAACGTGCTGTTAAGGCTTTACGGCAGAGCTTACACACGCATGCCGGGCCCCAGGCGACGATGGCGCAATGGCGGATGAGCTGCTGGCCGAGGCGCTGCAGGACGAGGAAGTCGCGCGGCGCCAGGAGGACCGGCAAGAGGTCGACGAATTCCGTCGCCTGCAGGTGTGTGGATCCGCGCGGGTGTGCGAATGAACGCGCGCGGGTGTGCGAATGCGCGCGGCGTGTTTTGACCTCCCACGTCGGGGGGGGGGGGGAGGCATCGCGGGGCGTCCAAATTCATCATCCAACATCTTGAAAGCAGCATCTCTCCCGCGAGCGATTCTCAACCCGCCGCCGCTTCCCGCCCGTGGACGTCTTTCGCCAGCGCGAGCACGGCATGGACGGGCGCGGAGGCTTTGCGCGCCAGGCCCAGCGGAGCCTCCAGAGGGACATGGAGCGCGGCGCCATCTCGCCGCTCGACATGCACGTGCGCCGGGCGGAACTCCTGCGCGGGATCGCCGACGGCCGGGACGACGGAGCCACCCGCACCGCCGGTGGGCACTGTAGTACGACGGGGATCAAACACCGGAAAACTAGCGTAAATAACTCGCGAAAGAGTATAGCTATCGCTAAACCTTAACGAACACTAAAAACACATTTTAGTCATGTTTTTTTATGACGTAGGTGACGTTGCTGAGTGACGCGACGTCGGACGTAATGACGTTCGCTGAACTGAAATTTACTCTAGAAAAGTGACGTAGATCGAAATCACGTAACGCGGGGGTATTACTGTGTTATTACTATCAACCAGGTCCCACGGCGGCGCTGGCTCGCCTGTACGGGTCGATTGGCGGGACTGCGGCGCGGGACGTGACCCGCGTGTGGCTGAGCGCCGACACAAGCCACTATTGCGGCGGCGGCGGCGATCGAGGGTGGGGCTGCGGCTACAGGAACCTCCAGATGCTGCTGTCGAGCCTGGCGCGCCTCCCGCAGTTCCAATTCCTGGGGCTGCAAGGTGCGGATCGCACCCACACCCGCGTAGGGGGATCAAAGTAGAAGCGTTGACGTCGTGATCCCTCTCAAGAGAGTGAGTTTGTATACGACTTGGTCCCACGAGGTCAGGGGTTTTAACGCTCCGCCCGTCTCGACGCCGGCCTGGTTCGGCAGACGGCGCCCGCATGCCGGGCATACCGCGGTTGCAGGCGCTGGTGGAGGAGGCGTGGGCGCAGGGTTTCGACCCGCAGGGGGCGTCCAGCTTCGCCGGGAAGCTGCGGGGCACGCGCGCCTGGATCGGCACCACGGAGCTCTACGCCCTGCTCACCTCGCAGCGAGTGCGGTGCGATAATAATAATAATAATAGAATTTATAGAGCGCCTTTCACCAAAGGGTCGCAAAGCGCTGCACAAGGTGCCCGAGTGCGGAATCGAACCCAGGCACTTCTTTCTAGTGGCACGAGCGTTTCCGCTGCGCCGCCACCGTGCCGCCCGTGTGGAATTGTGACGCTCTCCGTTCGTCCCGCCGCTGTCTCGCGCGCGCGCGCTCAGCTGCGGCATCGTGGATTTCCACCGCGCGACGGGCGAGGGCGGCACGCACCCGCTGCTCTTCGCCTGGGTCAGGCGTTACTTCCGGGGCGAAGGTCGCGACAGGTCGCCGCCGCCCGGTCAGCTCCTGGTCGCCACCCAGCTGCCGCCGCTCTACCTACAGCATCGGGGTGAGGGCCGATAACATCATAATATATAGGAAGCAGTGTCTTAGTGGCAATATGGCGCCGGCAAAACCGCCTGGCTGCCCCCTCCACCTCTCTGCGCTTTCCTCGCGCCTCTGAGTCGTTCTCTCGTCGAATGAGTTACCTTCGACAGTGAATGAATATGTGCCAGGCGTTATGAATGTAGAATTATTATTACGATAACGGTGATCCTGCTGTCGATATTGCTGCTGCTTTTTTATTTTCACGCTGCCGCCAGTGAGAGCCCTCCTGACCTCCTTTCGAATTCGATTCGATTCTTCGAAGCGTGATGGTTATATGACAGTTTCCCATTGCAAAAAGTCCTTCTTTAGTTGCAGACAGCCCTTCAACATTTAGAGATATAATAGTCAGTGTTGGCCTTAAAGGCGGGCATTGGCCTCTCTTCTTGCTCCAGACTGAGGGGCTTCTGGCGTCTCTTGAGCTTCTGGACATCGCTGTCTTTCAGCTCGGCTTCCGAAGTGTTTGGTAGAATTTGCAGGTAATACCAAGTATTACTTGACAGGGATCGCGACTTGAAC
Organism: Geotria australis; assembly: GCA_036362915.1. Taxonomy (NCBI): domain Eukaryota; kingdom Metazoa; phylum Chordata; class Hyperoartia; order Petromyzontiformes; family Geotriidae; genus Geotria; species Geotria australis. The sequence continues at coordinate 1,436,773 of JAZEWU010000058.1, read as the reverse complement.
GCTTCTACCTTGATCCCCGCTGCCCTCCTGACCAGGTCACAGCCGCACGGTGGTGGGGGTGGAAGAGAGGCGAGATGGCACGGCGTCGCTGATAATCTTCGACCCAGGGCACAGCGGGCAGACCATGGAGCGGCTGCTCCGCGTCGCCGGCGGCAACGCCTCCGCCGTCACCGCGACCCTTCGCGCCTTTCGCCGGCCGCTCGGCGCCTTGCGGCACAGCCAGTACCAGGTTCTGGCGGCCGAGACAACGGCGCTCACCGACGCCGAGAGAGAGGTGAGCGCGCACGGCATGCGTGGCCGGGGGACGGCACGGTGCCTTTCTGTGTGGCGTCTGTGTGTTCTCCCCCTGTTCTGCGTGGGTTTCCTCTGGGTTCTCCGGTTTCCTCCCACAGTCCAAAAACATGCTGCCAGCTAGCCGGATTAGCCTGACTAGAATTAACTCGTAGGCTTTCATGACCAATGTTATCCATAGTGACGTTCTGTTTCTGAGTTTAGGTCATGTGAAAAAGTGTGTAAGTGTAGTGCACCCGTCGATATGTTGGAGTAAACGAGCGAGCACACAAAGCACTTACCTTTAAAGATGGTACCGACGTTTTGCTGAGACTCCACTCAGCTTCATCAGCCTTTTCCAAGCCCTGATGAAGTTGAGCCTGACTAGGTTAAGAATAAATTGCCCGCCAGTGCCCTGCGATGGACAGGCGTCCGAATTTCCATATATCCCTGCCTTGTGCCCTGTGTCTGCGGGGATAGGCCCCGGCTCACCATAACGAATGAAAACGATGAATGTTGTCCGGTGCAGGCTCGTCGCGCGGCTTCCCAGGTGTTCGTGGCCGAAAGGATCCCGTGAGCCTGGCTCGGGATTTCATGCCGGGTCACTCCGGGTAAACGCGTGGCAACACCGGCGGAGGTGGTGGTGGAAACCCACCACTCGTCACAGCCAAGAACTCCGTCGTCACGCTCGGAGCGACGAGTCTCAAATGGTTCGAGTTGCGACGTCGGGATTTTTGGGCGGGCAAGGCATCGCGCTAAGACGGACGAAACCCAGCGCGGTTTGGAGATTTGCTCGTTTCAGAATCGCCCTTAAGAGCTGCTCTTCCGGGATAGCCGTGTCGAGCGTTCCTCGTCTCTTTTTCGCGACGTCTCGCTTACCAACTTGGGAGTCATTGAGCTTCCGATGATGTGGCCATCCCAAAAGAGCAGCTCTTAACTGCAATTTCTCATACACCGAGCCATGAAAACCGACATCGATACATTTGCCGTCCTTTCGGCTGGCCTGGGAACGCCTGGGAATCCCCTCGCAGGAAGAGCTGGAATCTGTTGCTGAGGAAAGGGATGTCTGGTCCACTCTCCTTGGACTGCTGCCACCGCGACCCTCACCACGACAAGCGGTTTAGAAAATGGATGGCTGGATGGACGTTTGCCAAACATGTGCCTTCGTGTGCAGACAGGGTGGCCCAGCAGAGGCCCTAAAAGTCACAGTTAAGAACATTTGCAGTGGGTTTGAGTTGTTGCTCTGGAGGTCGTTGATCGACCTTCGGTAACCGGGTTGACGAAAACATTTCTCGTGACCTCTTACTTGACAGTGAGGGTCTCCACTGCAACAATACCGCGAGAACTGCAGATAGTTACACATCTGCTCAGGCAGGAATTGTTGAAAGTATATTTATAAAGCTTGTAATAAAACGTATTTTAAAAAAATATTTATTTTCCGGTTAATTCGTTAAAAATACGGTTGCGACTGTACAGTGATGACCATGTGTCTATGCCAGGGTTCAGTCCCTCGAGTTGGTGTAGCCACACCAGGCGATGCTCAGCTCCTGCGGGTTCTCCAACAACTTTGTGACCCTCGGGTGAAAGGCGCCATGTGCAGCCCCTAACAACATCTCGAGGGGAAACCAGACTCCAGCTCTGGACGGAAAAGCTTGAGAGTGACCCTCCTGCAACTGGCATGGGAATCCCACCTGCTGAAGACTTCCCTCCTGGCTCAGATGCACCATGGATTCAGTGGAAGACACTCAACCGCCTGAGAACTAGAACGGGACGATCAAAAGATGCTTTGGTCAGATGGGGCTACAAGACCGGCCCAACCACCTGTGAATGTGGAGAAGCAGACCATACTATGGAACACTGCCTTGTCTGTGCTCTACTACCCAACCTCTGCGGCTCAAAAGACCTTGCGGAGTTCAATGAAAATGCAAGGGGCTGTGTAAGAAAATGGGAAACTGTAATTTAACATCGCGCTTCAAAGAATCGCAAAGAAGAAGATTATTATTATTATTATTAACTTAGTTATTTGGCCGATAACATCGTAATATGTAGGAAGCAGTGTGGTAATATGGCGCCGGCAAAACCGCCTGGCTGCCTCCTCCGCCTCTGTGGTTTCCTCGCGCCTGTGAGTCCTTCTCTCGTCGAATGAATATCTTCGACACTGAATGAATATGTGCGCGTTATAAATGTAATTATTATTACCCAGCCCCGAGATGAGCATACGATTGATAGTGGTGGATGATGAAATGTTGCGACAATGACGGACGGAGTGATACTGGATGGATGGTAAAGACGAACAAGGCTAATATTATTTTTTTAGCTATGGGAGGGAACCGTAGTACCCGACAAAAACCCACGCGGACAGGCGGCACACGAAGGCCCCGGGAATCGAACCCGGGGCCTTCGTGCTGCGAGGCGCGAGCGTTACCCCTACGCCACCGGAGCTGGGCCGCAGCTAAGTCGCCGCGTGATTCGCAAACGATTCACCACTCACGCGTCGATGTAAAAATGTTTATTCCTGCGCTGCAACGCGGGGGTTTCCATAACTTGATTCAACGTGTGTGTGGGATGGCATGAACCGACGTGCGAGCTTGAAAACGATCGGGTAAACAACACTTTTGTCGCCGCGTACGCTACGACGGTAATGTTAGTGGCGCCTGGAGGATCCCACCTCCGGCGTGGTAAAAACAAAGGCAGGCCACGCTTCAAAAAACGGAGCCTCGTGCATCCGACGCCCGTGAAACGGCAGGTGAACGAAAACAAAATAATTAATGCGTTACTGGAGGTGGGAGGCACGGTGGCGTAGTGGGTAGCGCTGCTGCCTCACAGCAAGAAGTACCCGGGTTCGAATCTCGGCTCGGGGCCTTTCTGCGTGGAGTTTGCACGTTCTCCCCGTGTCCGCGTGGGTTTTCGCCACCGGGCACTCCGGTTTCCTCCCACCGTCCAAAGACATGCTGCCAGGCTAATTGGCGTACTGACTAAATTGCCCCAGGTGCCCTGCGATGGACTGGCGTCCCATCCTCGGTATACGCCTGCCTTTCGCCCTGGGTCTGGCAGGATAGGCTTCGGCTCACCGCAACCCTGTACAGGATTAAGCCGTCTCTGAAAATGGATTGATGGTTACTGGAGATGTCTGTACGCCATGTAATGCACACGTGTCCGCGCACACCTCTGCACTCCTATGCACACCTGCTCGCCGCTGACGCGATGCGAGCGAGCGCGGTGTTTGCACACGCGGCCCAGCGTGAACGATTAAGGTTTCGTCGACGCGGCGTCGGTTTTGATCTTTCGGTTTTTTATTATAATTATTATTATTTCGCTCGAGTGTGGCCCGCGCAGATCTAGTCACTGTCCAGGTCGGCGGGGTTAAAGGTCGGGTCCTCGTCCTCATCGTCTTCCTCGTCGATGTCCAGGTCCTCCATGTCTTGGAAGAGCGACTCATCCACCTCGACGTTGTCTCCTGAGTTGAGTGGGCCACGCGGGGGTGGAGGGGAGGGGGTCCATGAATCCCACGCTCGCTCCATCGCTCACGACTTCAACGTAATAACAATTTACCACAGTGAAGCTCTGTTCATGAGTTTAGGTCATGTGAAAAAGTGTGTAAGTGTAGTGCACCCGTCGATATGTTGGAGAAATCGAGTGAGCACACACAGCAATCACCTTAAAAGATGGTACCGACGTTTCGCTGAGACTTCCACTCGGTTTCATCAGGGCTTGATACCCCCCCCCCTCAACACGTGGGGGGGGGTATCCGGTTAGACGACGGATAAACGTCACTTAAGACGTTATCGGCCAAATTGTGAGTGTTTTTTTGCGATGGGAGGAAACCGTTGCACCCGGCGCAAACCCACGCGGACGCTCGTTGAGAACAGGCAAACTCCGCACAGAAAGGCACCCGGGTCGGAAATTGAACCCGCATCCGACGCACCACCCAGCACCACTGCCGTACCTTCCTCCAGAAACTGCATGTCGGACGTGTCGAGGTTTCTATCCGTCTCAAACAGCTGCTTCCCTGTGTGTTTGGAGAGACAGAGAGAGAGGGGTCAGCGCACCTGGGTCCATTCAACAACAGGGGTTATAATAATAATAATTTACATTTATAACGCGCACATATTCATTCATTGTCGAAGGTACTCATTCGACAAGAGAACGACTCCGAGGCGCGAGGAAAGCACAGAGAGGCAGAGGAGGCAGCCAGGCGGTTTGCCGGCGCCATATTGCCACACACTGCTTCCCATATATCATGATGTTATCGGCCAAATAATTCGTGTTTTTTTTTAAGTTGTGGGAGGAAACCGGAGAACCCGGAGGAAACCCACGCAGAACAGGGGGACAACACACAGGCTCCACACAGAAAGGTGCCCGAGCCGAGATTCGAACCCCGATCAGGGGTGATACCTCTAACGTGAGACGTATTGTGGAGACGTTACCCGAGAGCTTCGACTTCCCAATCTGCTCCTCTTCTCGCAATTTTTTCTTCCTTATTTCCAGCCGCTCTTGGTCAAACTTCGCCTTCCAGGAAAGGAAGTTTTCGATCGTGACCGGTGTGCCGTGAAAGCATTTCTATGGCAAAACACGGTGAGGGGTGGGGTCTGCGGTCAATCACGGTAAAACCTCGCTGATCCACGCGGGGGTTGCGTTTCTGGAAAGCCAGTTTGTCAAATGTCAGTGGATCAAACAGCACGGTGTCTTCATGTTTTCATGTTCGTTTTTGTCTACGTCTTCATCAAGAAACAAGTACAGCCGTCAGTTCCTGCTAGTCATTTGCAGAACGACGGTAAACAACGCCGGAGTCTGAGAAAAACGGAATTTCGATCCTCTATATATATGTCCCGTACATATGGCAGAATTGACCAGTAAAGTTGAATTGAATTGAAATTGTAATTGCTTTCAAACCCCCCTATACCATGCAAACTTCACACAGAAAGGCACCCGAGCCAAGATTCGAACCCGGGACCTTCTATACGAAAATACATTTTTTTATAAGTATTTTCTCTTCCAAAAAAATAAATGCGGCCCAAATGCCCACATTTATTGTGGGGCCACAGGCCCAAGCCCCACAGGTCTAGCTTGAGCGCCACTATCAAGCTAAATTTACCACGAAGGCTTTCATGACCAATGTTATCCATAGTCTAGCTCTTTCTATGAGTTAGGTCACGTATAAAAGTATGTAAGTGTCGTAAACCCGCTTTTAGCGAGGCCACAGCACCTATAATGAAGGTACCGTACCTTCACAACAAATATAATGAAGGTACTGTACCATCATTATAGGTGCTAAAAGCGGGTTTACAACACTTATATACTTTATACGTGACCTAACTCATAACAAGAGCTAGCCTACGGACTATCAAGCTAGTAATAACAACACGAGGTTACAGTTGGTACACCAGAATCGCAACACGTGTCATGTGCGCTTCTGCTTGGCCACGCGGCACAGCCCAACTCTCGCGTCGAACCTTGTCGGCCTCCTCTGCCTCCCGCTGCCGCCGCTGCAGATCCTCCTCTTTGCGCACTTTCATCTGATCGATGAGCACGTTGAGCCGCTCCTGCACGGCGGAGGCGAACGTGAAAATCATCGCCATGCCCAGGTTCTCCGTGGCCTTGGTTTTGCGCACACGCAACACACACACAGCACACACACACACACGGGTGCACCGTCTAATTAGGATCGGATCACCCAATTCTAGATTAAGGTGACAAAACATCACCACGTTCTGCTGAAGAAAACCCCATCGGCAGCACGGTTCGGCTTCTGCAGTGAAAAAACTATCTGGTGCTTTCCGAGCCGGGCTGGGCTGGGCTGCCTTGGCACCGTTCCGGCACAGGCCTTGGTGTCGCTCGGTTGTACAGTGGAAAAGAGGTAAAAGGGTCTGTCTGTGTATGTGGGTCATCATCACTGGTTGGTGGAGCGGTGGCTCAGTGGTTAGCGCTATGCCAGGCTACAAACATAACGACCCGAGTTCGAATCGCGCTCACGGCCAACACCAGTGACGATTTTCTGAACCAGTCATGGGCCTCGCTTAGGACTACCAATCCCAACGTCTCATCCCATGAAGGCGCAGGTAGGAAGAGAGCCGCATCAGTAATAATAATAATATCAATTTATATAGCGCCTTTCACCCGAGGGTCACAAAGCGCTGCACAAGGGCCGCGGAGAGAACGGCATGTCAACAAGTAAACAAACAATCAAAGGAACAATTTTTTTTTCAATGATTCAGTAGAAAGCGGTGTGTGGTTCTGGGTCATCTCTGGCCCCGTGCAAGTGCAGCCGACCGCCCATCCCCCCACCTGCTCCTCCAGCAGCCGCGTGATGTCAGCAACGTCTTCATCCATCAGGTTCTCCTGGCCGACCACCTCGAAGAGCGGAGGTTCGTCGGGGTACTTTTCCACGTACGTAAACTTGAGCGTGACCTGCACATCTACGCGGCACAGCGACGGGGTGAGACGTTGGGATTGGTAGTGGTGGTAGATGGATAAGATAGATGTTTGTTATTACAGCAGAAAAATACCCAGTGAGCTTGCAAGCTTTTTACGGGACTCCTGCGACACAACAAACATGCGGATTGCTGAAAGGTGGGTTATGGTGATTGAGTGCTGGTACGGTGGTTGGTGGTGGCAGTTAAGCACGATGTGGAGATAGTGGTGGTTAAACAGTGTGCTGGGATGTGGTGGTGGTGGGTGAGTAGGGTGTTGCGGTGATGGTTGAGGAAAGCAATCAGAAACGTAAAATTCAAACTCCAACAAGTTTAAATCCACAACCCATTCCGAGTGCGATGTCACCGTACCTTGCTCGCTGTCGTCTCCGATGTCAGAAGACAGTGTTATCGTGAAGGCTGGCGGTGCCTCTGTCAACACTGACAAAGGATGACAATTGACAAGTAAACACTTTGTATCAGGGTGGCGCAGTGGTAACCATCTGCGCCTCACAGAAAGAAGGTCCTGCCCGAGCGGGTTCGATTCCCGCCTCAGGCGCTTTTCCGTGCGGAGTTTGTGTGTTCTCCCCTTGTTCTGCGTGGGTTTCCTCCGGGTTCTCCGGTTTCCTCCCGATAACATCATAATATATAGGACGCAGTGTGTGGCAATATGTTGCCTTCTCCGCCTCTGTGGTTTCTTCGCAACCTCTGAGGAGTTCTCTCTTCGAATTAATACCGTCGAAAATAAATGAATGAATATATGCCACGCGTTATAGAGTTTTTAAAAATTATTATTATGACAACAGCCCTGACAACACTATGCCTTGCACTAAGAGCAGCCGTTTGTGAAAATGGATGGATCCAACCCCAAGGCATGAGCAGATGTCAGCAGTGCTAAGCTGAGCCAATATGTAGCCAAGAGGGATACCCAGTCAGGGCTTGAACCAAGGCCCTGAGTGGTGACACGTCCACTATGACATGCCATTCTCTCCGCGGCCCTTGTACAGCGCTTTATGACCCTCGGGTGAAAGGCGCAATATAAATCGCTATTATTATTATGAACCTGAGACACCCTGACGTGGGGCGTAAAGTAAACTAAAGACAGCATCAGGGCCGGGTGAGCGTGTCCGAACAGCCATCATAAAGCTGAAGAGACAGACAGACACACAAACTCAGAGCTTGAACCCAGCCTCTAGGCACCGCTAGCTCAGTCGCCATGACACAGCCATAACGAACCGTAGCGACACCCAAAAACCCTATGTGGTTCCTGGCGCAGTATGCGCGACACGACCATAGTGGACCCGGCTAGAGCTGACAGCACCTAGGCCTCGCCTGGATTCCCTGCCGCGGGTGACGGCTCCAACCCCCGCCGCACGGCCAGGCAACACAGGGGCTTAAGCACCTCCCGTACCCCCGTTAAGCCTAAACCCACCCGAGAAGCAGTCCGGGTAGATGGACTCGAGCGCCTCCAGCTCGTTCCTCTGCTCCTCCTCGTAGTCCATCGCGGTCGAGTCGCCCAGCCTAGGCCCCCATGAGCGAGAAGGAGGTAGGTGGCTGGTGGCGGTGGAGAGCGACACGTGGACTCGACACGCGATTGCTCGAGTCTGGCTTCAGACGGGAATCGCACGCACTCGAGCGTCGGCCGATCGACTCGATCTGAAATCTTTAAAGGGACGGCGTGTGGCGTGGTAAGGAACGTGCCCTCAAGGTGCACCTGGCTTGGCACAGGGCGCCGTGGTGACGTCGCCGCCAGTCCACGCGGGGCAGTACAGATGCGTAATAGAGGGGATA
>JAZEWU010000058.1:1389108-1399697 GCA_036362915.1 Geotria australis | reverse complement strand
AGCGGTGGCTCAGTGTTTAGCGCGCTGGGCTACAAACCTGGCGACCCGAGTTCAATTGCCGCTCACGGCCACCAAATGGTCCTGAGCCTCCCCTAGGTCGTCTCAGCCGTAGAAAATAATTTGCCACACAGGCTGTCGGCCGTAAGTTGTTCATGTGGCGTGGGGGGGGTGCCTCCAACGTGGGGAGGTGAAACGTCGCGAAGGAGAGAGGAGGAACGCCCTGCCTCGCTCATCCTTAAAGAGCAGATCCATCCATTTTCTAAACCGCTTGTCCTGGTGAGGGTCGCGGTGGCAGCAGTCCAAGGAGAGTGGACCAGACATCCCTTTCCTCAGCAACAGATTCCAGCTCTTCCTGGGGGGGGATTCCCAGGCGTTCCCAGGCCAGCCGAAGGATATAAACCCTCCAGCGATTTGTAAAACTCACAATTAATAGTAATAAGAAAGACTAATAATTGGCCCCCGGACTAAATTGCCCCGATGCCCTGTGATAGACTGGCGTCCCATCCTGGGTATAGCGCTGCCTTGCGCCCTGTGTCTGCCGGGTTAGGCTCCCTCCGGCTCACCGCAACCCTGTACAGCAGTGGTTCTTAACCTTATTGGAGGTACTGAACCCTGCAAGCTTCATTAGTGCATTCACCGAACCGGGATATACTGTGTGTGTCTTGACCCCTGCCGAACCCCTGAGACTGACTCAACGAACCCCATGGGGTTCGATCGAACCCAGGTTAAGAACCACTGCTGTACAGGATTAAGCGTTGTCTGACATTGAATGAAAAATTCAGTTTATAACGCGCGCAGATTCCACACTTGGAAATGGTCGAGATACAGATACGGAGGCGTAGGGAGAAAACCGCCAGTTAGTCTATGGGCCTCTGTGGGTCTCTGTGTGGGGCCCTCTTGAGACTCGGTAAGGCTGTCGTAGATAAATAGGTGACAGTACCGTACTGTAATAGTAATCAAATTAAAAGTGGCCCCACTTAACTAAAACCCTGACCTTTTTAATCAACCAATTTCCTTTAGGGAGAGGTTCTCCTGTCATTTTTCCCAACATCTCTATTCCCAACAGTGGCTCTTCCTTGGGTAAATAAGCAATTATTATGATTATCTATTAACCCACGTGTTGTTTATGATGTAATACTGTACCGCGAATGGTCTGTGACACGTGCAGTTCTTGTGAGTTGGCGGTTTTGCGTAACGCAAAAAGCTTTCGTAGACGTAGTGGTGTAAGCGAATTGATGGAGCTTTTCACGGCTCGATGGATGTGTGACAATTGCTGTTAATAGCTTCTCCTTCAGGTTCGTTGGCGGGGAAATATAGACTCGCCACGGGAAACAGTCCCTTAAGTCAGTGGGTCCCAAACTTTCTCGGTTCACGGCGCCCTTAGTGCATCACGATTTTTTTCCACGGCGCCCTAAGTCAGAAAATATCCATCCATCCATTTTCAGAAACCACTTAATCCTGTACAGGGTCGCGGTGAGCCGGAGCCTATCCCGACAGACACAGGGCGCAAGACAGGGGAACACCGAGGATGGGACGCCAGTCCATCGCAGGGCACCTGGGGCAATTTACTCAGTCGGCCAATTAACCTGGCAGCGTGTGCTTAAGCGCATGTCCCAATGCTGTACGTCGGTGTGTGTTTTGCTGGGTTTATATGGCCCTATATGGTAAAACGTGGAACATTCCAAAGGCACGAGTGAGTCAGCGGCCGTGATTAGGGGCCAGTTGTTCGACTCGCGCGCAGAGCGAGCGACGGGGAGTGGGTTTTAAGCCCGCACGCGTTGCCTGTTATTCCGCAGCTAATATTAGTGTCACTATTTATACACCTCTTTAAAAACTGGTAATCAGAAAACACTTAAAAAAATTTTTTGGAATTCCCATCATCAGGCCCCCCCAAGGTGTAACCAAGTGCTGCCCCCTAAGCCTCCCTAGTGGCCTCTCTGTTTACGTACTGTGATGAGGGCCGTTGCTCAAAATCTTGTCGATCATATCTGTTTTGATGGTTGCTTTTCAAAGTTAATCTTTCGGAATGGCCGTGTCGAGCGGGAAAGATAACAGCTGTTTCAGTGAAACGTCGCCGCGCGTTGATGTTGAACTCGGGCTTCTTCTTCTTTGCGATTCTTCGAAGCGCGATGGTTAAATAGCAGTTTACCATTTCTTTACACAGTTCTTTGCAATTTTATTGAACTCTGCAAGGTCTTTTGAGCTGCAGAGATTTGGCAGTAGAGCGCAGACAAGGCAGTATTCCATAATATGGTCTGCTTCTCCACATTCACAGATGGTTGGGCCGGTCTTGTAGCCCCATCTGACCAAAGCATCTTTTGATCGTCCCGTTCTAGTTCTCAGGCAGTTGAGTGTCTTCCACTGGGCTAAGGAGTTGTAAGGCATCGGTCTGTAGGATAGAATCTGATGAATGCTTTGGCCACGTTTTATCAATAATATCTGTGGAGAGAATTGTAGACGTGACCATCTTGTTGGGTGGTGGAGGGCAAGCGACACTATTTTGTGGCATAAAACTACCACCACGTAGGCCCAAAAACAAATGTCAATAACGGCGTGACCTCACAAGTAAAAAAAATATATAACGGGCGACGTTTCGGGTCACGCACCTTCTTCACGGCACACAGACGAGAGGTCAGAGAGTTGGCGAGAAAAGATGGTTTTCCATGTGCTATGGAGAAGGTCCATTGCCCGAAACGTTACCCCGTTGTCTTAATGTTCCGGCCACGGCTGTGCAGATGTGTGTCGAGTTGCGATTGTTACTTCTGCACCAGCAGCAGCATCAGTAGCGACAGCAGGAGTCACAAATATGGTGTGCTCACACACACTCATCTGTGTGTGTGTGGAATGTGTGTAAGTGTGCCGTGTAAGGGGACACGCAAGATGGAAATGAACAGCGATGTGCGTACAGTCGGGCACCGCTATATATAGCATCGCTTGCATTGCCGGGCTGCCATAACACACACACCCCAGCACACGCCCTGACACACATACCCTGACACAGACCCGAACAAACACAAACTCACACACCACAACCTCACGAACACACACCCTCAAATATACAAAGATCCACCGTATAGCCTTAACAGATTGTGCGGTCAAGTACGGCTCAGAAAATCGTGACTGGTGTTGGCCGTGAGCGGGAATCGAACTCGGGTGGCCGGGTTCATAACGCTTACCAGACCCTGACACATGATCCGGTTCATATACAGTATTTTGCCCCGTTTTTGGTCGTGAGCCGAAATCCAACTCGGGTCCTTGCCGGGTTCCTAGCGCATTACGCTAGCCACCGCGCCACCGCTCCCCATTCATTCTCAGACAAAGATGCCCTGTATAGCCTTTTAACAGACTGTAGAGTCAAGTGCTGTTAACGAGCACCTATTAAGCAGCAAAGATGTGTACGATTACGTTGCTTTACTATATTGACCTACACAGGCAGTTCTTTGGAGCTGGTGGTCTGCACAAGGCTGAGTGATCACTTTAATACATGCAGTTCACGCGTGTTGTTGATGCATATATAATGGACCAATGGGCGGTGTGGCGAACATCACGCGCGGCCGCCTTTGTCTCCCAAAAGCTGATGTGTTTAGACACTGCAGCGGGTAATAATAATAGCATTTATAGAGCGCCTTTCACCCGAGGGTCACAAAGCGCTGCACAGGGCCGCGGAGAGAACGGCACGCCAACAACGACAGAGAACGGAAAATCAGCAAAACATTTAATGGTTTTTTTTTTTATTTCTACAGCCGAGTCTCCCTGTGTGAGGTAGTCACAGGACCGGTTCAGATTGTCACCAGTGTCGCGGCCGTGAGCGGGAATCGAATTGGAGTCGCCGGGTTCCGTAGCTCGGAGTTTGCTAACCGCTGCGCCACCGCTCCTCGTAGCGTTCGCGCTCGGACAGCGACCCGGCGGGTTATTTGTAGCACGTGTTGGGGGGAGCTGGGGGGCGGTATCTGGAGATAGGGTCTCCGGTGTCAATGTCATTTGTGTGACTGATTTATCCCATGTGCCGACACGGGGGTTGTAGTGGCTGCAGTGGCGTAGCGTGGGCAGGCCCACGGGGGCGGCTGCCCCGGGCGCGAAATTGTTAGGGGGCGCAAATGTTCAAAATGAATTTTTTTTAGTAATAATAAATCAATAAAAATAGCGCTTGTGAGAAACACAACACCGGGCTAGAGATACATACTCATAGATACACAGACTTATAGAGATACATAGAGACTCCTAGAGATACATAGACTCGAGCCTTCTAGCAGCCCGAACAGATCTGGCCTTGGCGGCTGCAGGCCGCTGTGAAGGCCAATCTATATTAATAACGGAGGTTCGTCGGTGTGTCATAGATAAAGATGTGGTTCGAAGGGCCCCGTTCAATGTTCGGCCGTAGGCCTACGTACCGCAGGTCTGCATCAATCCAATAGCGATCGGCGCCTAGTGCTGACCTCCCACATTGGAGGTGTCAGATTAATTCGCCTGATGATGTCGTAAAGGAGAGATGTAGAACGCTCGACGCGGCCCTCTCGTAAAGAGCAGCTCTGAAGAGCAACCGTCACGAATCGAGCCGTGAAAACCACATTAATTTCAATCTTAGACTCAACAGGTTTATTTCGACAGAGCACCCAGCAGTAAACAAGCAATCCTGCATACGCGACCAATCATCAATTGTGAAACTACTGTGGCATTTGTCTGTACGCCGAAGGTCGCTCGGCCAAACGCGCGGCCGTCGGGCCCCCCCTTCCCCGTGCGTGGGCCCCGCGCAATCGGCCGGGTTGCCCCACGGCCGGGACCTCGAGTGGCAGCACTCCAAGCCGCGATCGCCATCACTCCTCCGACTGCCCCGTTTGCAAACTTGCGACGCGAGCGGCTGTCCGGGTGACTCTGCGCCACGGCGGTGTTGGTGGCGGCGGTGGTGGTGGCTGTGGGGAGCGGTAGCTCGGTGGTTAGCGCGCTGGGCTACAAACCCGTCGACGCGAGTTCGAATCCCGCTCACGGCCAACAGCAGTGACGATTTTCTGAACCGGTCCTGGGCGACCTCAGCCTCATTTGAGGCTGAGGCTGAGGTCGCCTCAGCCTCAAATGAGTGCCTGGTGTGGCGTGTAAACATCGCCGCTAGGGAGACAAAGGTGGCCGGGCGTGGTGCTGGTCACCCACCCCCCTCGTGTGCCGTGTCGACCTTCAAAGGTGCTCGCTGTGAGTAGCGATATCAGTGTCGGTATCGGTGTCAGCGCCGATGTCATGGACGGTATTCGAATTCGATTCTTCGAAGCGTGATGGTTATGACAGTTTCCCATTGCAACAAGTTCTTCTTTAGTTGCAGACAGCCCTTCAACATTTAGAGATATAATAGTGAGTGCTGGCCTTAAAGGGAGCGGGCATTGGCCTCTCTTCTTGCTCCAGACTGAGGGGGCTTCTGGCATCTGTTGAGCTTCTGGACATCGTTGTCTTTCAGCTCGGCTTCGAAGTGTTTGGTAGAATTTGCGGGTAATACCAAGTGTTACTCGACAGGGATCGCGACGTGAATGCTTCTACCTTGATCCCCATTGACGGTATTGGTGTCAGTGTTGTCAACGTCGGGGTCGGTGTCTGTGTCGGCGCAGATCAAGCAGCAGCAGCGGGAGGTGACGCGCATCCTGGAGAGCCGCCGCGTGCCGTACCAGCTGATCGACGTGGCGGTGGACGAGAGCGTGCTGGAGGAGATGAGGAGCCGCGCGGGCGACCCCGACGCGCTGCCGCCGCAGATCTTCAACGACGGCGACTACCTCGGGGTGCGTGCGAGCGAGTGTGCGCGCGCGTCCGTGGCACCGGGGGTCACCCCCCGTGTGCGCGTCTCCTGACTAGGTCTGTGGGCATCTGTGTAGGTCTATGGTGCTCTGTGTCAGACTATCGGGCCTCTGTGTAGGTCTGTGGCCCTCTGTATGTCTGTCGGGGCTCTGTGTAGGTGTGTGGCCCTTTGTAGGTCTATGGGGCTCTGTGTCAAATTATCAGGCCTCTGTGTAGGTCTGTGGGCAATTGTCAGCAATTCACATTAACTCATAGGCTTTCATGACCAATGTTATTCATAGTGAGGCTCTTTCGAGGTAAGTGATGCATGTGCTCGCTCGTTTGCTCCGGCATATCGACGGGTGCACTTCACTTACACACCTTTTTCACATGACCAAAACTCATAAACAGAGCCTCACTATGAGCAATTCACGTTTGTTGTGTCGCAAGGAGTCCCGTAAAGAGCTTGCAAACTCACTGGGTATTTTCTGCTCTAATAATAAACATCTATGTATCTGTGTAGGTCTGCGGGGATCTGTGTAGGTCTATGGGTCTCTGTGTTAGGTCTCTACTATGTGCACCTAGTGGTCTCTATGCGAGTCAATTGGTCTCTATGACAGTTCAATCTATGTGAATCTATGGGTCTGTATGTGAGGCTATGATTCTCTATGTGAGAATGGGTGTCTGTCAGCCTGTTGGCATCTACGTGAGACTATGGGCATTTACACAAGACCGTTCGTCTCTATGCGAGTCAGCGGGTCTCCGTGTGAAGCCACGGGCGCCTGCGTCAGTGTGCGTAGCTCCACGGCTGTCCGAGTCACTCGTTGGTGGCGTGCTCCTGTCTCCGCGCGCTCGCAGGATTATCTCCGCTTGTACGAGGCCGTCGAAGACGAGGCCTTCGAGCTCTTCCTGAAGTTCGCTCCCAGCCCGGGGGACAAACCGCTCGTCAGGGTCGACTTCAGCAGGTGCCGGGCGGACGACGGGAAAACCCCGGAAGCGGAGGAGGCTCGTCGCGTCTCGGCCGTGGAGGTGAAGGCGACGGTCCAGCGATACGAACGACAGAAGGAGGAGGAGACGGGTGAGGAGGGGGAGGATCACGGGGTGGCGGAGGATTTTAAGATGGAGAAGGAAGAGGAGGCAGAGGAGGTAGATGACGGCAAGGAGGAAGCGAAGAACAAGTTGGAGGAGGATGTCGGCGAGACAAGAACACCGACCGAGGTCGGCGCCGCGGCAGAGGGGGAGACGGAGCGTCCGTCGATAGCCGCGCCGAGCCTCTCGGATCAACGGGACACCGCGGCCGCGACGCCGGGAGTGACTGCGCGACACCCGGAGGCCGAGACCGGACCGGAGCGGACGACGGAGCCGCAGCGGCTCCCGGAGATCGAACCGGCGGATTCGCCCGCGGAGCGCCGCGTCGGCGTCGCTCAACCCAAGCCCATCTCTATTCCGGACGCCTTCAAGCGCCGCGCGGGGACCTCGTCGGACGACGGCGCGGACGGAAAGCCGTCCGACGCGCGGACGGCGGCGGCGGCGGCGCTCGGCTTCGGCGGCGAACCGGCGGAAGCGGCGAGCGCGGCGGTGACCACGGCCACGGCGAGGACGTCGCAGCTGCCCCAGATTCTCCAGGCCGTGCTCGTGCCCGTACCGTCCCGCGAGGCCAACGCGGCTCACGGCGGGGCACCTTCCCCGGAGGAGGGAGCGACGTCGACGGTCGCCGCCGCCGCGGCGGCTCCGACGCGGCGGCAGGCGCCGGCGGTGCCGATGCGACAGAAAAACCGGCCGCATGGCCGGCCCGGCAAAGGTCGGGCGCCACAGCCGCCGACGACGGCAGTAGGAGACCGGCGGAGGGGAGAGGCGGCGGCGCCGGGATCGGAGACGGGCAAGCTGGTGCAGGTGTCGATCCGCGACGCGGAGGCCGTGGTGCGGCGCTCCGTGCTGGAGCCGGTCGCCCGGCCGACGGTCGTCGCGGAGACGCCCGAGGAGAAGGCGCCGGAGCAGGAGGACGTGGAGACGGCGGGCAAGGGGAAAAAGGGCAAGAAGAAGGGCAGGGGGATGTGCAGCCAGCAGTAGTGTGGGGGAGCGACAGCCTCCCGAGCTCAAGACTGCCGTCAGAAGGACGCCGCCGCCGCCGCCAAGGATGAATCCAGCAAAAAGCGATGGCGACGCTCGCAGATCGGAACGGCAGGCAGACATCGGCAGAAGCTTGGAAATTATGACGACGATCACCAACGGCGGAGGACGGCAGCCACCGCATCTGCTGGTGCCTCCAGAAACACCTTGGCTGAGGGGCTGAGTAGAGCCGTACTGCGGGAGGGACATTTGACGACGCAGGGCCCAGTCCTGGGACTCGCTCGTGCCGGCCCTGTCCGTAAAGATGCTGGGACGCAGCGTGGGTGTTACCACTGCACGGTGGCACAGCGCTAACGCTTGCTCCTCACAGCAAGAATTACCTGGGTTGGATTCCCGGCTCGGGTGCCATTTCCGCGTGGAGTTTGTGTGTTCTCTCCGTGTGCGCGTGGGATTTCTACAGTTCCCTCCCATAGATACAAATACGCTATTGGGCCGGTCTCTTTATATTTAGATAATGCAGTGTCTGGAAAATGTTGGCGCCGGCTTCCCATGTGGATGCCTTCACTCTTCCCCACCGACTCTCTGCGGTTCCTTGCGCCTCTCAGTCATTCTCTCTTTGAGTAATCACATACTGCACGGCGAGTTATCAATAGTAATATTTTTATTTTATTATCTATATTTTGTAGTGCTCGGCATCCAGTATAGCTCTCTATATGGTTTTGGCTGCAAGTCATGTGGCACCTCTTGCAGTCTACGAGTAACCAAACCATGTGCAGTGGGAAATTAAGTGCGCTCTGGATAGATAGATTTGTCAGGTCAGTTACAGTGACTGGGCCCAGAGATGTGGATCATTTTCCATTTGACAGAGGGCAATTTATTTGATGGTTTTAACTTTTTGACAAACTTTTGTAAGAACATTAACGCAGCTTTGGGGAGGTGGGTGGGGGCGGGGTGTGGGGGACAGTGCACCAGACAGGACAATTCTTCACTGCGTCGAGGTCGCGGTGGCTGTGGTGGCGGCGGGAGTGGAGGACGACTTGGTTGCGCAGTCGCTGGGTTTGGCCAAATCCTCCGCGCAGGTGATGCGCAGGTACTCCTCCTCGACGCCTTGCTCCTGCCAGAACCACGGACGGCGCTCAACGTCAGCGTACGTCTCTCTAACGGACAAGGCACGATAAAACAAACTAAACAGCTCTCTTCAGCTTCATTCGAAATGCAACCTGTTTCGTAAACGACAACAAACCCAATTACATCGGGGGAAAAATCGCTCTTCAGAGCTGATCTTTCGGGACAGCCGTGTCACCGAGCGATCTCCATCTCTCCCTCACGACTTTTCGCCTCCCCACGTTTGAGGCATCATCGCCCCGACGGAGAGATGGAGGTAGCTTGACGCGGCCATCCCGAAAGAACAGCTCCGAAGAGCAACCATCGTGAACGGAACCGCGAAATCAACAGTACGGAACGGGTTCAGCTCTTTTGAGTCTGTGGTCTAGACAAGGCTGAGAGACCTTGCGTGGAGGGGTGGGGGGTGGGGCAGGTAGATGGGCGGGTGGGTGTTACCAGGGCGCATCTCTCGGCGATGTAGAAGAGCTCGGTGAGAGCCCTGTGCAGTTGTGGCAGCAGCCTCTGCCTGAGCGGCACGTCCCCCTCCTGCTCGCGGTGCTCCCAGCTGCTGGCACCGCGCGCCCTGTCCACCGTGCCGCGCTCCTCCAGCTCCAGGAGCAGGCGCCACAGCGGGCGCAGGTGCACCAGGTGGCACGTTCTGGGTGGGACAGATAGATGTTTATTATTACAGCAGAAACATTTCTGCGCGTGTCTGTGCCCTATGGGCGGTGCATAGTGTATCAGGTGCGGGGTGAGAGTGGTTACCGCTTGCGAGTTTCGTCAATTGTTGCGATGAGCATGTTTAGAAGAGGAAAAAAGTGTTTAATGGAAGTTGCTGAATAGTTCAGTTAGTAGAAAATGGTTTGGTGGCAGGTGGTAATGCAGTGTAAAGGGGGAGAACATTGTTTTTACGTCGTGTAAAGGTCATGGTGCTTGTGGAGTTAAGGTTGTTTGGTGCACTGGTCATCCACAAGGGGGGGGTCTATGTTAGTTAAACGTGTGTGGCTGTAATATTGTTTATTAGTTGTAACGTGCATATTTCTAAATGGGAAAAATTTTTATGCACATGTTTTTGAGTAGTTTATTTAGTGCAATAGTTTGTTGGTAATTGTGTGCATGTAAAATGGTTAGCAGTATGATAAAAAAAAAATAGATGTTGTAATCATTTTAGAAGTATAGTTTATATTTGAGCATGTTGGAAATTAATGTGCAACTTTTGGACCACCACCCTTGCCCGTAGTCCCATGTCCATGTCCATGTCTTGACGTTTACATGTGTCTCTGGACTGTGTCCATCTTTCCTTGTCCGGAACCGAGGGTTGTCTCACGCGAGATTCGAACCCATGTCCTCTGGCATACAGCCTTCGCAGCTCCATCCTGAGAGCTCTACCACTGAGCCACTACAGCTTGTATAAAGATTTGGGTTTATCTGGGCCCCAAGTAGATCCGAAATAGGGTGATAGTTTATTTTTCAAAAATGTTTGTTCCATCCACCAGAGGGCAGAGGAGGTTGTCCTCTAAAGTTATATTGCTCAACGGCATTCGGCATCCTATCAGTATACTCATCATTTTTATTGATCACGGCGTTTGGCAGCGTCACTTACGAGAGCTTACTTTGCCGATTTTTATTTAGGGATTAAAATAATCCGCAGGCGGGATTTG
>JAZEWU010000058.1:1357989-1372822 GCA_036362915.1 Geotria australis | reverse complement strand
CTCCCCTTCCTGTTACCCTCCCTCGCCTGACCACCCTCCCACTATCGCAATGCACAGCCTTTGTCTTATATGATTATTTGGAGAATTTTTTTTTTTGCAATTCTATGTATTTTCGACTTTTTTTTATTTAAAAAATTGTGTGCAATGCTATGTGTAAATGTTTTTTTTGGTTGATGCAATTGTTTTGTTTATTTATGAATCTTGTATATATTTTAAGTTTTGTCAGCAACTCGCATGTTTGTTGTGTCGCAGGAATCCCGTAAAGAGCTTGCAAGCTCACTGGGTATTTTTTTCTGCTGTAATAATAAACATCCATCCATCCAAACATCCATACCCTCCCCCTCCCATACCCTCCTTCCCTCTCACCGGTCCGGAGTTGCCTCCTTGTCCTTGATAAAGGCCAGGATGTCACCGACCCAGGGGTAGAGTTTATCCTCGCGGGCGGGAGGCCGGACATGGGCAGCGCCTGGTCGAGCACGGAGAGAGAGGCGGCCCCGTGTGAGGTTGCGGGCGCCTCTGCCGCTCAGTGAAACCTTGGCACCGGCTGTGGCCTGGCACCAGTGGTGCGGGTGGCAAGGTCCCGTCATAGACCAGCTGGTCACGGTGGGCACATTTATGGTGGCAGGGCACCAATTTGGTTTCGTAATAATGGCATATCTGACTTATTACAGCAGCACGATCATTGTTTTTATTTTATATTGTTACCGCGGGGCGGCACCGTGGCACGGCGAGTAGTGCTGCCGCTTCACAGAAATAAGGACCTGGGTTCGATTCCCGGCTCGGGTACCTTTCTGTGTGGAGTTTGCATGTTCTCCCCGTGTCCGTGTGGGTTTTAGCCGGGTACTCTGGTTTCCTCCCACAGTCCAAAGAAATGCTGCTGCGGCTGTCAAGGTTAATTGGCCGGCTGACTAAATTGTGATGGACTGGCATCTAATGCTGGGTACAGCCGTGCCTTGCGCCCTGGGTTTGCCAGGATAGGCTAGGGGGGTCAACGCGACCCCACTTACCCACAAACCCACTCACCTGCACTGCCCAAGGCCGGTTCCTTGCACGAGTCTGGGGCGGCCTTGCAGACGCCCGAAATAAAATCGCAGCTGGGGTCGAAGTTCACGGGCAGCAGATTCAGCAGGAAGAGGCATTTGTTGACACACACCTCGGCTGCAAAATCGTTCAGAAAATAATGATTACACAACGGTAATAATTACCGATGTAAATTTGCAACAAGCTCATGTTATCAACGGTACATTGTAAATTACGCATCCACTTTGCTGTAACACGTTTCAATTTTCAATTGCAATGATTTACAATGCTGAGAGCCATATCAAATTCCATCTCAAACCTGCAAAGAGGAAGTCCGCTCAGGTGGCTAAGGGGACACATCGTAACGAAGATGCGGAGGGATGTGGAGCGGACGCGGAGATGATCGCCCAAGAACCGGAGTGAGGGGAGGAAGACGAGCAGAGAAGGGCAAAGGGCACACGCGCAAGAAAACTCTGCCTGCTGGCGACCGGCACTCACCCAACGAGACCGCCTTCTGTCCACCGTCCTCCTTGTCTTCCTTGTCGCCCTTCTTGTCATCCGTCTTGTCACCCGTCTTGTCACCATCCTTATCACCCGTCTTGTCACCATCCTTATCACCCGTCTTGTCACCATCCTTATCACCCGTCTTGTCACCATCCTTATCACCTGTCTCGTCACCTTGTTTGACACCTTCCCTGTCACCTTCCTTGTCACCGTCACCTTCCTTGTCACCCTCCCCGTCGCCCTTGTCGATCGCAAGCTCGTCGATGCTCTCCTGTCTCTGTGTAAGCTGCCGTCGCCACACACGGTCCGTCCATTAGAGCGCCGGGTGTCAGGCGTGCGTTGCAGACGCGTGAAATATAGTCATCAGTGCAGTCGTGAAGTGGATTTTCGCTACGGTGGAAAAGCGCGGCAATGTTTGGGCAGAAAAGAGGCGTTGCGGCAAAATCTGTTGTGTTGTATTTCCATCCATGCTACAACATCTATGCTCCCACCTCCACCCACTCAACACGGGGTTGGTCAAGGAGTAGACCACACCTCCCCCCACCCAAGTGATTAGCTTGGTGGTCACAGTTCGGTGTCGTGATTCAAAAATACTTTCAATTAAATCTTCAGCACACACTGTGATCATTGATTGCTTTGTAAAGGAGGGACATCAGCTAGATCGTGATATGCAATGCATGCTGGGAGCCAGTACACCCCTCCCTCCCTCACCAGCCAGCTCCGGACGGCGCGAGCCTGAGTGTAGATCCAGCGCAAGTCCTCGCTAACAGCCGCCGGCGCCGCCTTCCCTGCTGCTGCAACCGCACGGACAGGAGGCGAGTCGACAACGATCAACCGCGAGACGCACGACGGCCGAGCTGGGGAGACGCAGCCTCGTGCAGATCGCTGGGCCTGCGTGGCGCCTAGGCACTTCCTGCTAAGGTCTCCATTTGTGAACAGATTCAATGTTGCCATATGTACGGGCAGCAATTTATTGATCCATAACATCCTAATGTATAGGAAGCAGTGAGTGGCAATATGGCGCTGCCTGGCTGCCTCCTCCGCCTCGCTGCGCTTTCCTCGCGCCTCCGAGTCGTTCTCTCGACGAATAAGTACCTTCGACAGTGAATGAATCTGTGAACGTTACAAATGTAAAATTATTATTATTATTATCCATCATCCACTTCCCCACCGAAAACGTGGCCCGAGCGGCTGTGTGCATACGCGAACAACGCCCGCGCGTCACATCGCCACCACCGCCCCCGCCGCCGCCGCCGCCCCCCCGCTCCTCTCACCGTACGGCACCAGCTGCCGCCACAGCGGCCGCGTGTGGTGCAGCAACGCGGCAAAAACGGCGCGAGCGGCCAGCTCGAAGGTGTCTGTGGCGCCGGCGCCGCCAGCGTTTCCCCGGGCGACAGGCCCCTCGCACGCAGACAGCAGCGCCAGCGCCGCCTCGGAGCAGCCCGGAGCGGTGGGCGAGCGGTGTGCCGACGCCAGCGCCAGCAACAGCTCGCGAACTTGCTCGTCCGCCGGGCTGGCCTGCAGGGGGGGGAAGTCAGTTCATGGTTTGATCCTGGCACACAACGGGCACATATTCATTCAATGTCAAAGGTGTTAAATCGACAAGAGAACGACTCAGAGGCGCGACAAAAGTGCAGAGAGGCGGAGGAGGCAGCCAGGCGGTTTTCCCGGCCCCATATTGCCACACACTGCTTCCTATATATTATGGTGTTATCAGCCAACTAATTAATGAGTGTTTTTTTTTTAAGTTGTGGGAGGAAACCTGAGCACCCGGAGGAAACCACGCAGAACAGGGAGAGAACACACAAACTCCACACAGAAAGGCGCCCAAGGCGGGAATCTAACCGCCTCGGATAAAACCGCGAACCTCTACAGCAAGTGGCGAATGTGCTACAGCTAAGCCAGGTCACTGCCCCAATTGCAAGACAATTTAGCCCCGACCGGGACTCGAACCGAAGTGTGACAGTCACCATGTATTCCGCTTCTGCGAGGTGCAGTGACTCGAACCAGTAGGATGCACCCAGAGCTCCCAGCACGCACTGCTTCTGTTGCCCAGTCTCGCCGGTGGCTGCTGGGGAAGAAATGCACAACACACGGTGGAGCGTCCGTTTTGTGTCGATGTGAACGGTGAGTGCCTACAATATGTCCGTGAGTGGTGAGTGTTGATGTTTTGTCCGTGACTGGTGAGCACCTATGTTACGTCTATGTAAGCAGTGAGCGTCTACGCCAGTGGTTCCCAAAGTGTGAGCCGTGGCGCTCCGGGTCGCCGCAGCTAACTCACAGGGGCGCCGCGAGCTATTCCAAAAGTCCCATCTGCTGGCACACACCCCTGTCCTCTGCGCCGTTCCGGACGACTTTTAAAAAGAGCCACGCAGCTCAACGGTTTTCCTTCCGGCTTCAACACAAACCGAGTGACCCGGTGTCACCGTCTGCCGGCACACTCCTAACCTCGCGTCCTCTGCACCGTGCAGGCGAGCACTGCGCCGTGCAGCCCGCCCAGCAGGCGCAGGCTGAGCAGGTGCAGGTCGTGCAGCCAGGGAACGGGCCGGCGCTGCGGGTGCCCGCGCGCCGTCACCGTACAGCGGTAGTACATCTCCCCGCTGTGCCGCTGGAAGAACAGCGTGGGCCCGCACTTCATCGTCGCCCCCTGCAGGTCATCGCGGGGGGGGGGGGGGAGGGGGGGGAGCGGTGGGGAGAGGGGTTAGGGGTCGCGTGGGGGTCGCGTGGGGGTCGCGCTAAGCGGGTGTGCGGGCAGCGGTTCCTGTCCCACGCGTGAAGAGCAATAATAATAATAGCATTTATAGAGCGCCCTTCACCCGACGGTCACAAAGCGCTGCACAAGGCTGTGGAGAGAACGGCATGTCAATAACATCAAGACAGAGTTTGAGGTGGGGGGGGGCACAGGCTGACGAATGGATACCGTGCAGGAGAAGATTAGAACATGTATTGGGAACGTGTTTGGTTGCTAAGGTCACCCTTGGTGGAAAGGTCTGTAGTCTGGCGCTCCTACTAGGCTCTCCCTGGTGAACAGGTCTGGAGTCTAGCACTCCTGCTAGGATCTCCCTTGGTGAACAGGTCTGGAGTCCAGCACTCCTGCTAGGATCTCCCTTGGTGAACAGGTCTGGAGTCTAGCACTCCTGCTAGGGTGAACAGGTCCGGAGTGGTAACATCCGCACCTCACAGAAAGAATAGTCTTGCCCGAGGCGGTTCGATTCCTACCTTGGGTGCCTTTCTGGCCGATAACATCATAATATGTAGGAAGCAGTGTATGGCAATATGGCGCTGGCAAACCGCCTGGCTGCCTCCTTCGCCTCTCTGCACTTTCCTCGCGCCTCCGAGTCGTTCTCTCGTCGAATGAATACCTTCGAGAGTGAATGAATATGTGCCACGCGTTATAAATGTAAAATAATAATAATTATTATTAAATAGCAATCTGACGATCCTTCAAGGTTGGCGTCAGAAAGTGCGTGAGGACGTAAAATCCTACTCCGTTATGCACACCATTGGAAGGTAACCGGCCAACCCGGGTCAAACCCGGGTCAACCCGGATAAAACACGGGTCAACTCGGATATCGGCCTGCTGAAACCGGCAACAACCTCGGACTGAGCGGTCGCTCAGCGTCACTCACCACCAGCAACTGCTCCTCGCCGTAATTGTCGGAGTAGCGCACGTAGGCCCCGCGGCCGTCCATGAACTCCATGCAGCCGTCCCTACGTGGGGTCACGCAGATGGGGATCAAGGTAGAAGCGTTCACGTCGCGATCCCTATCAGGTAATACTTGGTATTACCTGCAAATTCTACCAAACACTTCGAAGCCGAGCTAAAAGACAACGATGTCCAGAAGCTCAACAGATGCCTGACGCCCCTCAGTCTGGAGCAAGAAGAGAGGCCAATGCTCGCCTTTAAGGCCAGCACTGACTATTATATATCTAAATGTTGAAGGGCTGTCTGCAAGTAAAGAAGAACTTGTTGCAATGGGAAACGGTCATATAACCATCACGCTTCGAAGAATCGAATCGAATTCGAACCACACAGATGTGCGAGGTGGCGCCACCATCGCCCACCAGCTAGCCAGGCAGCAAAGCTTTTAATCGTGTTGTGCTGTTGTGGTTTTGCGCCGTGGTGCTGTGCTGTAACGGTCGAGGTTTTGCGAAAGCGTCGTGCCGTTGCCGTGTTGCCGCACTGTGTTGCGGTGCGGCCTAGTGATAGCGTTGTGATGCTACTACGTTGCAGTGCTGTGCCGTGTTGCGATGTGTCTAGCACCAATACGGGGGCGTGGTTTTCTCGAACTCGATGGTGAAGGAGTGGGCGCCGGGGCAGATGAACGTAGCGGCGTTAGTGGGGTACTCCACCAGCCACTGGGCCAGCACCACCAACTCACCACCACCACCAGAATCCTGTTCTTCACACTGAGACACAGACACAGGGACATGGAGCCACGGGGACATGCAGACATGGGGACAAGGGAGCGTTAGTGGGGTACTCCACCAGCAATTGGCCAGCACCACCAACTCACCACCACCACCAGAATCCTACATTTGACACCGAGACGCGGTAACACGCAGACACGGGGGGGGACATGGAGACACGGGAATATGGGGACACGGCGACGCGGAGACCCGGTGGCAACGAAAGTAGCTCACCACAGGCACGTACCTCTTTGAAGTATCCCTTGTGCCGATTGGCCAGGTCAGACAGCGAGGCGACCAATGGCATCAGCTCTTCCTGCAGCGTGCACGGGACGTCCATATTCACCAACTCCAGCAGAAACGCGAGCTGCAAGTTTGGCGGGAAATTAACTTTTGACAGCTTGGGGAGGCCCTCAGGGCCGATGATAACGATGACGATGATTGATGATTATGATGTTGCTCACCAGGTGTCTGGTTGCCACGGCGACAAACGAGTGCTGGAGGTGGCTCACGGAGTCGGAAAACTGGTCCGAGGGCAGCGGAGCGACGGTGGCGAGGCCGGCGACCGTCATCGCCACATGCCTCTTCACGTCTGTGTCGCGCGTGCAGACAAAGATCCCCCGTGCCGCTCAAACAAGCTGTTGGGACAAGTGCAGCGCTGGGTGCTTAGTGAGCGCCCATTAAGGCTAGAATGGTGTGGCCAACAATGCGCCCAATCCCTGATCGGTTTAACAATCACTCGCCACTGTTGTTAGCCACAAAGACAAAAGGTCCCCCCATATAGCCTTCACATACTTGTTGGGGAAAGTTATATTAACGAGTAGCACCTATGAAGACCGGCAGAGTACACGAGGGAGTGGATGGTCAGCACCACGCTGGGCCGCCTTTGTCTCCCTAGTGGTGATTTTAACACACCGCACCGTGTACTCATTTGAGGCAGTCGATCTAGGGAAGTCCCAGGATTGCTTCAGATAGTGTGTTGTGTATCGATGGGACAAGCAGCATCAGTGTGTCGTGCATAGCCGGCACCAGCAGAGAGCGTGTTGTGTGCAGACGGTGGCGCCAGCAGGGCGCGGGCAATGCTCACACGCCAGGATCACGTCCCGCGCCACGGCAGCTGCCCCCTCCTCGCCCCCCTTGAGCGCCAGGTAACACCAGCTCATGTGCTGGCGCTGCACCTCCACCAGCAGCCGCAGCAGCACCGACGGCTTGTGCGAGCGGCGCCCGCTCGCCTGCTGCACGCCCCAACGGTAACGAGCGTTCACGTCGCGCCCCTGGCCGAGGGAACCCCCCCTGACGGCAGGATGCTGAACACTACTCCCGTCTGCCTCCAAAAAGTCTGGACTGTAACTTACCCATCCCACCGACTAAACGTCCAACAGCAACAGCCATAAGAACTTTGTTTTTATACAAGCATGTAAGCACACACACACACCTACACTTAGCACTAACCACTTTGTCCAGAACACGAGAAAAACTGCTGCTAACTACTCGTCCCGGTAGATGGCATATTACTTGGACATCTTTTCATCTATATCTGCACTATGTTCGTTCTATTTGCATTATATTTGTTGTAATTCTAGTTTTTGGTCTAGATCTGTGCCTTGTTATTGACCCCCCCCCCGGACCCCCAGCTTAGCATAACTTGTAAATATAAAAAAATGATTAGTATTTTGTTTTTCATCCTAGTATTTGTTGTTGTGTTCCAGTCCATGTATATGCCAACACCGGGGTCTGAGAGAAACGGCATTTCGATCCTCTATATGTCCTGTACATATGGCAGAATTGACAATAAAGTTGAATTGAACTGAATAACTCGGTCGGATGCTCGGTCAAGGAACAGGGCAGTCAAACAGTGAGGAGGGTGAGCGGGTGGGCAGACAGCCCTCTCGACTTTGCCCTCGCGACCCTGCGACCCCCGCGGGTGACCCCCTCACCTGCGTGTGAGCGAGGTCGAGGAGCGTGTGGATGATCGCCAGCGCGGGCTCCGAGCGTTGGGGCTCCGTCGCCGACGGGTGAGGCAGCGGGCAGAGCATCTCGAAGGAGCCGCTGCTCCGCGCAAACACGGGACACGCGGATTAGCACGCGTCGCTCATCCCACCCCTCCTCTCGTCACGACCCGGGGTCATGACCCGGGGTCACGGCCAAAAGCTAGATAGATGTTTATTATTCAATTCAACTTTATTTGTCAATGCTGCCATATGTACAGGACATATAGAGGATCGAAATTCCGTTTCTCTCAGACCCCGGTGTTGGCATATACATGGACTGGAACACAACAACAAAGGTTTAAAAATACTAGGATAAAAAACTAAATACTAGCAATTTGTAATATATACACGTTAGGCTAAGCTGGGGGTTGGGGGGGTTCAATAACAAGGCACAGATCTATTACGGCAGAAAAATACCCAGTGAGCGTGGCAAGCTCTTTACGGGACTCCTGCGACACAACAAACACGCGAATTGACGAAAATAAATGAAAATATAAAAATGACAAATTAACCAAACAAAAACATAACCATTTACACACAGCATTGCACATAATTGACCAAATAAAAAAAAAATTGTTTCCCATTGTGTTGGGAAAAAAATATATAGGTAGGTTATTGCACAGTGGTCAAAGCCGAAGGTCATGCGCAAGGGTCGAGACTCGGGGTCATGATTCAAATCAACCATCGATTCTGTTCCGTTTAGATCTGTTGTTAATGCCTCATCTGGAACACTGTCCATCTTGCACCGTCCTTCTGCCTCATTTGTTCGGTCGTGTAGATCCGCATCTCGGATTGTTCAGTCTAGTTTGTTCTGCTGTGCCCATCTGTCTTGCACTTCATCACCGTCATGTCTGGTATCTCTAGGGTACTTATCCGTACCGTTTGCTCCATCTCACCTGTGCTGTCTGTACAGTGTGCTGTGTGTACTGTCACGGTCCATCGCCTTCTTCCTACCTGAAGCGACTGCAGAGGGAGCGCAGAGTGAGCGACGCGGACTTGGGCAGCAGCTCCTCGTCCTGCGATGCAGCACCCTGCACAACAACACAAAGAGCGAGGGTGAGACTCTGGGTCAGGGTCCCGGTTAGGGGTTAAGAGTCTGACTTAGGGTTTTAAGATCAAAGATTTGTTTTGTTTAACCAGGTGTGAACTCAGGGGACCATGAGTGGCCTGCTTGCGTGTTATTCTGCCAGTAGCCGGCGATGATTGCCGTGAATAGGTCCACTGGAGGAATTTAGAGCCTGGCGCAGGCACACAATGGCCGGATCTGGCGAATGATGTCAGGAGATCGCACACATCCACTGTGAAGCAGATGACGCCTAGACCTGTCATTACGGTCATTACACCCGCATTAATAATAAGGGCAGCCGGTGGATTCGAATTGAGGACCTCAGCAACAAGGGGCAAACGTGCTACATAACCACCCTGGTTAGAGTCCGGGACAGTGATAAAGTCCGGGTTACAGGTTGAGGGTTTAAGTATAGGTTAAAGGTTTTCACGGAAAGCCACTGATTAAGGCATTTGAGTTAGGGTTATGAGCCAAAGGTTAGCGTTAGAGGTTGCGGGGGGTTAGGAGTTATTGGATCAGGCCTGTAGGTTAGGGCTAAGAGACAAGGGTTAAGATTAGCATCGAGACTTGAGAATACGGTTAGTGAATGGGGTAGGGGTTAGGGCTGAGTCAGTGGTGCCGTGCCGAGACGTTGGCTCTCTTTCTCTCCCGACCTGTGTCTGCTCGGGAACATCTGTTCCCTCCTTGCTTTTATGGAGCATTATTAGCATTTTTTTCTGCTGTCTTTATGTCCTATGTCCTATAATTTATCGATATTGCCTGACTCACAGTTAATCTGTCTTGATGTTGTTGACATGCCGTTCTCTTCACAGCCTTGTGCAGTGCTTTGCGACCCTTGGGTGAAAGGCGCTATTTTAAATGTTATTATTATTATTAAGTCTAAGGTAAGCATCTAGACTCGGCGTTAGGGTTAGACAACGGGGTGAGAGTTTTGGTTCAGAACCAGCGGGGGGTCGGAGGTGCGAGTCCGGGTTGGGTGCGCGTACCAGCAGCGCGAGGAGCTTGTCCCGCGCTTCTTCTCCCGGGAAGAAAGCGGGGACGGCGGTGCCCAGCGTCTCCTCCTCCTCGCGCCGCTCCTGCCTCGCCTGTTCCGCGCGCGCCTCCTCCTCCGTCTCCCCGCGGCGCCCCTCAGTCTCCGCTTCCTTCTCTTCCATCGCCGCTTCCTCCCGCCGCTTCCCAGGCGGTGCCGCTTTGTCCACAGCTACGTGGGGGAACGCGCGCAACGACGATTATTACGTGTTGCTGATCGGATTCCGGCGCGGCGAGCAGCGCTGCTGCCTCACAGCAGCATTCCTTGGGTTCGATTCCCGGTCCGAGCGCCGCACTTTCTGTGCGGAGTTTGCATGTTCTCCCTGTGCTCGTGTGGGTTTCCGCCGGGTACAATGGTTTCTTCCCGCAGCATAAAGACATGCTGCTGCTGTTGCCGAGTTTAATTATTAGTAATAATTTTACATTTATAACGCGCACTTATTCATTCAATGTCGAAGATATTCATTCGACCAGAGAAGGACTCAGAGGCGCGAGCAAATCGCAAAGAGGCAGAGGAGGCAGCCAGGCGGTTTGCCGGCGCCACATTGCCACACACTGCTTCCTATATATTATGATGTTATCTGCCAACTAGTTTAATTAGCCTGCTGACTAAATTGCCCCCGGTACCTTGCGATGGACTGTCGCCCCATTCCTGGGTATGGCCCTGCTTTGACCCTCTATAGGATTAAACGGGGACTGATGATGACGATGATGGTAATTGGATTAATTGACCGAGCGCGACACCACCACCACGAACCGTCGCACAGGTGCCGGTAGAACTCCGCTCGGCAGGCGCGTGCTGCCCCTTCCTCGGACCCCGCAGGATTGTGGGTAGCCAGCAAGGGCCCCAGGCAGCGCAGCAGGCGGAGGAGGACGATACGAGCCGAGGCACTCTCCGCGGAGCGGCTGCGGGCGGCACAGACAGCGAGCGGTAGCTTCACGCGTGGCACACTGCCACGTGGAGACCACGAAATCCACCGCCAATTCTCAATCGTTTATAACAGGGCTTCTCAACATTTTTGCACCTTGAGGCTCACTTGGCCCACTTTGGTATTGTCTCCACGGACCACTAGGTGGTGCTCATGGCCCGCGGACGGGTGGCGACCCACCGGTTGACAATGGCAGGTTTACAACAAGCCAAACAAGGCAGCCGCGTCGGACGGCTTGGGATGTTTGCCCCGCTGTTCGTAAGACGTTTGCTTTCGTTTAACTTGTTTTGGAGCGACGGGGAACTTGCACAGTTCTTAAATACACAGGTTGTGAAGATACTGCCATTCCTTGTTTTGTTAAACGTGTTAACATTGGTACTGCCAGGAAAATTCTCATCCGTGACTTGCATTTTGGTAAAATGGAAACTTCTAAAGCGTGATCAATAAACACTACACGTATGGGCGATTTAGATCAAATTGGTACGAATTGGCACGTATTGTTTATTTGACAAACCTTGCTGATTGGCTGTGCCGGGTGGAGGCGTGTTTACGACATTTATTTTTAACATGACCCAACCCAAAAAAATAGTTATACTATGGATAACATTGGTCAAGAAAGCTTTCGTGTTAAATTTACGTAACGCGTGTTACGGTGGCGGTGCACCGCCTGTAATCGTGTATACATTTTATTTTTTGTTCAGCAACTCGTATGTTTGTTGTGTTGCAGGAGTCCCGTAAACAGCTTGCAAGCTCACTGGGTATTTTTTTCTGCTGTAATAATAAACATCTGTATCTGTAAATTGTGTCAACTGACCTGAGCGGGTATTGACACAATAACATCTCAGCTCGGCCCCACCTGTGACGCACCCCACCTGCCCACGTTCTCACCTGGGCAGCAGCTTGCTGTAGAGCTGCCAGAAGGACTCAATCGTGAGGTCAGACGTGTCCAGAAAGGGATCGGGGTCACGGTCACTCAAGGCGCCCTGCACAGTCAGGAGACGTGGGCAGGGAGACGCGGAGAGGAAGGAGGTGGGGAGGGAGATGCGGGGAGGGAGGAGGTGGGGAGGGAGGACAACTAAATTAAATAATTAATCACATTTACTTATTTATCCGGGGAAGGGTCACACCCTCTCAAGACTCCCTTTCTGCCGAGAAACATATCTACACTCAATCATTAAATTACTCCTGGTATCAGTGTCCCATCGTGAAACAAACACTCCCATTAGTAAACCTCACGGAGGGGAGGTTTACATCTGACCAATAGCTGCTTTGGTCAGATGGGGCTACAAGACCGGCCCAACCACCTGTAAATGTGGAGAAGCAGACCATGCTATGGAGCACTGCCTTGTCTGCGCTCTACTACCCAACCTCTGCAGCTCAAAAGACCTTGCAGCGTTCAATAAAAATGCAAAGAACTGTGTAAAGAGGTGGGAAGCTGTAATTTAGCCATTGTGCTTCGAATAATCGCAAAGAAGACGGAGGGGAGCGGGTAGGGAAGGGGATCGTTCAGCACGGATACATAGATAGATAGTCGTTTATTATTATCACAGCATATAAATACCCAGCGAGCTTTACAAGCTCTTCACGGGACTCCTGCATTGACACAACAGACATGCAGCGTCGGTTACCAGGTCCTGCTGGAGGAGCAGCAGGAATCGCAGTGTGGCCTCCACGAGCTCGCCGCTCCGCACGGGCCTTCCGGCCACCCAGCCCGGTGGCCCCAGCGGCCAGCACTCGCTCTCCGCCCTCAGGTAGCCACAGACCTGCGACCCCCGCACCGCGATGCCCACGCCGTTGTACGGGCACAGGTACTTGATGATGATGAACTGTGGACAGTGACGGCGGGCGGGCGGGCGGGGGGGGTAAGAGGTCAGGAGAGTTAGAGACATCGTGTTGACTGTTAAGAAAGGCAACTGGGCACTCCCCGCCCCCCCACCCCATGTTTTTTTTTAGATCGATAGATGTTAATTATTACAGCAAGAAAAATGACCAGAGCCGGGATAGGCTCCGGATCACCGCGACCCTGTACAGGATTAAGCGGTTTCTGATAACGGATGGATGGATGGAAAAATACCCAGTGAGCTTGCAAGCTCTTCACGGGACTCCTGCGACACAACAAACATGCGAGTTGCCGACAATAATTAAAAAAATATACAAAATTCATAAATAACCAAAATGTAAAATCAACCAACAACAAAAAAAACATTTACACGTAGCATTGCACACATTTTTCAAATAAAATAGTCGATGCATTTTTTTTTTATGGGAACCGCCCAACCCGTGGCCCTTTTTCCACCCCTAGCGCTCCCCTAGTTTGGTTAATGTTAGTTTTAAACTCTATATTGTGTACTGTGCAGCTGCTGGATAACATTGTAACATTGCGGGAGTGAGAGACGGGCGACGGCTTGGGAAGGCCCTCATCTCGCGGAGCACTGAGCACGGCCAATGACGGTGACTGTACCTTCTTGGGCTGGCTCGTCTCCAGCTCCACGGTGATTTCGGGGGTGACGCACGAATCTAGCACCACGCTCCAGCCGATCAGATCGCTGTACGGCCACACGCCCTGCTCCCTGCAACACGGCGCAAACGCACAGACACACGCGCCGATGCCCCCGTTATAACTGAACGCAGCGGTGGTTCCCAGCCTCCGGCACACGTACGCGGTCATTGCCCGGCGGGAGCATGTCCGTGGATTGTCCGCAGTTCGAATCCGGCAGGCCGCCCCGGTTAATCCTGCCGAAATATTACTAAGACAGCTTGACGCACTGTGTCCCTCACGGCAGATGTTAAAGCTCTCCGTGACGGCCTTTGAAAAGCCGGCCACTGTGTGTCCGCGTTGTTGCCCAAATTTGGGATTTGTCTGTAGCGTATAACGTCTGTCGTGCATAGTGTAGTGTGTGTCGCGTGCACATTGCGTGTAGCGTACAGTGTAGAGATAGGTGCAGGAAGGGGCTTTGAGGCGGGGAGACACAGCCAGCCCCGGTTAAACCCCCGCTAACATCCGTTAAGCCGCTTGCTGTCGCACCTCTTGCTGGCGGCGTCCTTCACGGCGGAGGGCTTCCATGCGTCGCACTCCGCGTGGTGCTTCAGCATCTCCTCCGGTGACAGCGTGCGGCCGTCGGCGCGGTCAACACCGTCGTGCGCAAACACTAGACACAGCTCCGGGTAGCCGCTGTTACCTTGCGTTATCTGGCAACACACCGCACGCGGCACGGCACACCGCGTAGCGAGTCACGCGCGGCCTTCGCCCCGCTCCCATACGCTACCTATAATATGTTTTTGTTTTTCCCCATCGCAATGCATAACTGTATTTTTACTTGGACTGCTGCCACCGCGACCCTCACCAGGACAAGCGGTTTAGAGAATGGATGGATAATAATAATAAACATCTATCCCAACCTGCATTTGCAGGCGCAGCGCCTGCACCGTGAAGCCGGGGGGAGCGGAGAGCAGCACCGTCGCTCCCATGTCTTGCTCGCTCGCCTGCAGCCCTGCGTGGGGGAACGAGAGGAACGCGACGTGTCAGCGTCGGTAGCACAAGCGGCGGGCAGGATCCCCATCGACGGCGGCATCGTTACCAGCAGCTGCATCAATTGACGCAGAACCAGGGGTAACGGCAGCAGCAGTATCACAAACAGCAGAAGCACCATTGATCGTACCGGCAGCAACAGCGGTAGCGTGAACAGACGCATCACTAGCATCATCATTCGATTCGTTCTTGGAAGCGTGATGGTTACATGACAGTTTTCCATTGCAACAAGTTCTTCTTTAGTCGCAGACAGCCCTTCAACATTTAGAGATATAATAGTCAGTGCTGGCCGTAAAGGCGGCGGGCATTGTCCTCTCTTCTTGCTCCAGACTGAGGGGCTTCTGGCATCTGTTGA
>JAZEWU010000058.1:1342374-1354734 GCA_036362915.1 Geotria australis | reverse complement strand
CTCTCTCCACCACCCCCAGGGCAATGTGCGTGACCACCATGCCGGGAAACGGGCACAGGCTGCCGTGTGATTTCGGACACGCGCAAACATAAAGACGTGAATAACATTATAAAACAAAAAATTGCTGATTTTCCGTTCGCTGTCGTTGTTGGCATGCCGTTCTCTCCGCAGCCCTGTGCAGCGCTTTGTGACCCTCGGGTGAAAGGCGCTCTGTAAATGCTGTGTCTGCCGGGATAGGCTCTGGATCACCGCAACTCTGTACAGGATTAAGTGCTTTCTTATAATAATAATTTTACATTTCCAACGCGCACATATTCATTGGATGGATATTAATGATTATTACCCCTTATAACAAGCCGTGCAGATTCAAGAGCGAGGAGAACGACTTGGGCGCAATGGCATTGAATGAATATGTGCCACGCAGTGTTATAAATTGGGGATCAAGGTAGAAGCGTTCACGTCGCGATCCCTGTCAAGTAATACTTGGTATTACCTGCAAATTCTACCAAACACTTCGAAGCCGAGCTGAAAGACAACGATGTTCAGAAGCTCAACAGATGCCAGAAGTCCCTCAGTCTTGAGCAAGAAGAGAGGCCAATGCCCGCCGCCTTTAAGGCCAGCACTGACTATTATATCTCTAAATGTTGAAGGGCTGTCTGAAACTAAAGAAGAACTTGTTGCAATGGGAAACTGTCATATAACCATCACGCTTCGAAGCACCGAATCGAATTCGAAAGCGTTGTAAGTTGAAAATTACTAAACGATTACGCACTCCATGGAGAAGCTGTGCTCGCATCGGTAGAAGGTGCGCAGCGTCCCGTCCGTCAGGTTCCCCAGCGTCGCGTTATGGTACGTGCACTCCAGCCGGCTGAAGCAGTGCGCCAGCAGCCTCCTCTTCGCAGTTGTCCTGCCGCCGGCGGTGGCACCGGCGTTACCATCGCCGCTCGAGTCACAGTTCCCCTCCATTAACTTGGCCCAAGCGTCGACCTCTGTGGGGCACGGATAGATAGATGTTTGTTATTGCAGCAGAAAAATACCCAGTGATAGTGAAGCGGGAGCTTGGTCCATGGACAAAGCTCTCTAGCCTTTCATCTTCTGCATTGTTATTTTAGCTACGCACAGCGGCGCCTTACGACCCTTGGGTGAAACGCGCGTAGAAAAGTTAGCACGCTAATTAATTAGTGCGCGCTAAATATTAGTGCGACGCCGCTTCGGCTACACGAACGTACGGGCGTGGCTATCACCACCTATAATAATAAATAATAATAATAATTAACATTTAGAACGCGTGGCACATATTCATTAAAATGTCGAAGATATTCATTCGACGAGAGCAGGACTCAGAGGAGAGGCGAGAAAAGCGCAGAGAGGCAGAAGAGGCAGCACGGTGTGGCGGGCGTCCAGCGGTGACGTGACAGGCCACGGCCGCCACCGCTCGAACTCCTGAACGTTCCGAGTTTCCGCGGCAGCTCGATCTGACCCACCGGCTCGGTCGAACTCGGCCTCGGTCAGCGTCTCCTTCACCAGCGTGGAGCGCACGAGCCACAGCGTCTCGGCGGCCGTGGCCGGCGCCCACTGAGAGCCGGGGCTGCGAGGAGCCACGTGGTCTCCCGGCACGCGGTGCTGCCACAGCGCGCGCGCCATACGCTCCACCAGCTCCTCACGGAACGTGGCGGTGCAGTCCTTCCCGTACACGTCCACTAGGCCTGGGGAAGGGGGCGGCAGCGGGGCGACGAGGGGCGTCACGCCGGGTCGATTGTGGGGCGCACCCACGCCGAGCCACGCCGAGCCGCGCCGAGCCGGAGGAACGCGAGCCAATGTCACACCGCGCCGCGACAGATCGCGTTATTACACCACAACTCAGTCATGTGCGGCCCCTAACAACATCTCGAGAACAAACCAGACTCCAGCTCTGGACGGAAAAGCTAGAGAGTGACCCTCCTCCAACTGGCATGGGAATCCCCCCTGCTGAAGACCTCCCTCCTGGCTCAGAAGCACCGTGGATTCAGCAGAAGACACTCAACCGCCTGAGAACTAGAATGGGACGATCAAAAGCTGCTTTGGTCAGATGGGGCTACAAGACCGGCCCAACCACCTGTGAATGTCGAGAAGCAGACCATACTATGGAACACTGCCTTGTCTGCGCTCTACTACCCAACCTCTGCAACTCAAAAGACCTTGCAGAGTTCAATAAAAATGCCTAGAACTGTGTAAAAAACGCAACGGGAAACTGCCATCCTGAAGTGATGGGGGTTGGGGGTCACGATAGTCGAGTCTGAAAGCTATTATCGGAAGCCACTTAATCTTGTAAAGGGTAGAGGGAGGCCGGAGCAGATGGAGGGCAAGGCAAGGTTATACCCAGTGATGGGACGCCAAGGGAACCGGGGGACAATTTAGTCAGGCCAATTAACCTAACTGGCAGCAGCGTGTCGTTTGGAAGTGCGGGAGGAAACCGGAATACCCGGCGAAAGCCCAAGCGGACACAGGGAGAACGTGCAAACTCCACGTAGAAGAAAGGCACCCCCATTCCAGGCCTCGAAACACAGCGAGACCAATTCTCGAATTTATCAACGATCGACCCCGGGCACGGTGCCCACCAGTGGAGAAGGTGGCGTGGCACAGCAGGGCGATGGCGCGCTCCTTCTCCCCCAGGGACGTCGTCTCGTAGCCCTTCATCATGGCCCCGTGCAGGGCCTGCGCGTCCAAGCATCCTTCCAGCTCCAGGTCAAAGCTGCTCAGCGCCTGTGTGGGTAACACAGACTCAGGGTTCCGACGGCCACAGCGTGCACGCCCACACCCTTCAAACAGCAACTCACCGGGCTACTAATTCACCGTGTCGCAGACACGGCACTCCGTGCCTCCAAGTTTCCGCTCGACGCACACCAGTCGTGCATTTTTTGCGCGTATTTATTATTGTTTATTACGGCATATTATAATAATAATAATATAATTTTATAGAGCGCCTTTCACCCGAGGGTCACAAAGCGCTGCACAAGGGCCGCAAAGAGGACGCATGTCAACAACAAAAGAAAAAAACCAACCAATTAAAACCAAAGGAACAAAAAATGAAAGATTAAGGCTGCTTCGAATATACTCAAAGGTCGTGAAACTGGCAATCTTAAGAGCGGCAAAACTCTGCCAGCGTCCTCTAAGATGGCCGTCACTTCCTTAAAGACAAACACGGGGGGAGACAGGGAGCGAGGGTGAGCGACAGGGGGAGACACAGGGACACAGAGACAAGAAGACAGAGAGACAGACACGAGGGGGAAACAACGCCAATCCAAATTAAACAATCAACATTGAAGCACAAGAACACACACATAGACACACGCAACAGCAAAGAAATAAACGCAGCCACTCAGCTTTCCCCCCCCTCTCAAATTAACATTTCCCTGGGCCTCATTGCAGCAGAGTCCTAGCAGGTACATGGATGACCTGGTAGGCATTAGTGGATAGGCCCTAACCCTCCACGAGGTGCCTTGGGATGAACTGGTAAATGAGGCCCCAGTTCCCCCAAGACTGCCCTGGGAGTGGTGCTGCCCTGACTTTCCTGGGTGCCCCTTGAGGCTCGTTGTGACAGTTGTTGTTGTGGTTGCTGTTGTCGGGCCCTGCTTGCTTTGTCTTGGGCTTAACCGAGGTGTTGCTCTCTGGTCACCTTTCTAGATTTCCCTCCCTTCACCTCCCCCCATACACCCTTCTACTCTAATGATAACACAGTTTACTCACAGCTATGGGTCTCAATATGAGTCATTGGTGACCAGGCTAACAGCTGCTTGAGAACCTGGTACAGACACGGGTGGTTTGAACCCGGGTTCAAACCCAAGTTCTCATCGGAGCCGGATAAGCGTCTCGGAACTTTGGGCCACTCGGTCACCACCTCGTTTAATGTTCTGCAATTTTTTCTTTTAAAGATGAATTTTAACTACCAATAGCTCCAAATGACCATGAAAGAAGCCGATTTTCATCTGAGTACTAACCAGGCTCAAACCCTGCTTAGCTTCTTCGACCTGCGAGCCTGAGGTGCACTCAGGCTGATTTGACGCTGCGTGTGACATGGCGAAATGGCAGGGTGTGTTTTATTTGGTCTCACCACGAAACAGCCTCACCCAGAGCCCAAGGGGCTTCGGAAACATTTTGCTCTGTTAATTTGCACTGCCTAAAACACCCACCGAAGGGAGAACTGTACCGAAAATTCGCCCTACCTCATGGGATCTTGGAAGCGAAGCAGGTTTGGGCCTGCTAGGTGGGTCTTCACAGTTGTGCTGCTGTGTCACTCTCCAACGTGCCGTACTGTACTAATACACTATTATGTCAACTTATGACGGACAGCATTGCCTCTCTACGAGAGAGAATCACTCAGGGGCGCTGGATTACAAGGCCATGGGCATATCCACCCGGCCATTCTCCCCGCACTCACCAACTCGCAATGGCCATCTGCGCCTCACAGAAATAATGGTCTTTCCCGAAGCGGTTAGATTCCCGCCTTGGGCGCCTTTCTGTGTGGCGTTTGTGTGTTCTCCCCCTGTTCTGCGTGGTTCTCCAGTTTCCTCCCAAAAGTATTACAATTATTATTATGGCCAAAAAACTCACATGAGTCACGCAGCGTCGGGAGGACCTCATGCTGCAGTGGATACACAACACGGACTCCACACGTCCGCTCAGCAATAATAATAATATCAATTTATATAGCGCCTTTCACCCGAGGGTCACAAAGCGCTGCACATGGGCCGCGAAGAGGACGGCATGTCAGCAACGAAAGAAAAAACACAATTAAAACCAAAGCAACAGAAAATGTTATGACTGTGCAGCAATGTTATCATCGGGACTCTTGTGACCAATGTTCACGCCATCCCTCTCAACCTTTGGATGCTCCTCAGCTCCTGCGTCCCCTCAGTTCCCCCCCTACCACCCCCCAGTCGTCTAAATCGTCTAGAAGTGAGACGTGTCTCAATTGATGCCTTTTCATCTTCTGAGGTGAAAGGTTGGTTCAGGTCCCCCGATATTAACCAATGGGGCAACGAGCACCACCTAGCGGTCCGTGGAGACCAGACCTAAAATGGGCCTTGAGGTGCAACAGCTTGAGAACCCCCCCCCTGTTTTAAGTGCCAAATACCCCTCCCCAGACTCGCCGGGCACCCCTTAGTTCGTTCAGTCCTCCACAGGTCCCCTTCCCGTCAGGAAATCAGAAGATTCCCATTCATCGCAATGGAACTCCGAGATGACAATGATTCCTTCCCCCTTATCCCCGTTTCACCCCAGATACCCTATTCCCCTGGCCGGGGTCCCCTCATCGCCGGGTGCCCCCCGCCCGGTACCAGGCGCGTCGCAGCCGCGGGTGTTGCGGGTGTCGCGACACCCGCGCTTTCACAGAAACATGATTCCATCCCCCCCACTTTTTCCTGCAACACCCGCGCCTGCGACGCGCCTGCTCGGTACGCACCTCTTCCACGTCCCTCAGTTCCACTTGGCTGATCTCCACATTCCTGTAGCGGCTGAGGATCTCCGGGAGCGGCACGGCCACGCGGCCCCGGCCCAGCGCCTCTTCCAGGAAGTTGCGGACCGAGTAGTCCCGGCCCATGGTGTGCAGGAGCTGCTGGGACACCTGCCGGCCGCAGCGCAACCCGTTCACGTAGTCAAGCCGCAGAGCTCGCCGAGCGGCGTTCGAGTCCAGCGCCGGGAATTCGGCCGCCGCGGAGTCGTCTCCCTTCTCGTCAGCCGCAGCCGGATCAGCAGCCATGTCACCCCATTGCTCCCGGCCGCGCTGCCATCGGGACTGGGGGCGGCGGCCGCGGGGACGCCGGCTGTCTGCCCGGGCGGTCAGAACGCTGTCAGAGGCGCCCATGGTGAATGGACCCGTGCGGCCGGACAGAGAGACGAAGGCGGCCGGGTTCCGTGAGGGAGGCGGGCGGGCCGCCGGCTATCTCCTCACGTATTGGAGGGTTCGTGTTTGCTCTACGGCGAGACGTCACCCGCGGACGTGTTGGATAGGGATGGCGAATTGAAAGTGACGCCGGTACGGCCATGTTGGTTAGGGGAAGGCAAGCTTACAAGATAGGCTTGGCAACTGTGAAGCGATATCACTCTGTAATGTGTTCCGGGAATGTTTAAGTATTTATCGGATTGCTTTTATTAGTCACCGGGAGAGTGACTTCCAGACAACCCCCAAATATGTTGTCGATCTTTGCACATATTGTACAGTACTGTATACTGAATTAAAATCAAACATAGTGTATAACATTTATAAATGATGGAACAAGTGTTAAATGTATAGTACAGGGTGGTCCAGATATCTTGTGACCCCAGTTAATTCTCTGAAACGTAATATTGTTTTATACCAATGGGTGCGTAATGTAATGCAAGCAATTTAAAAATGACAAATGGCATAATTCTGGAATAAGGGTCACTTAAAACGCTAATAAGCAAAGGACAAAATGTATGGGCCGCGAGCGCCACCTAGTGGTCTGTGGCGCCTGTCTCTAACACTGGCTCCTGTCTCTAACACTGACTTTATCTGTAACACTGGCTCCTATCTCTAACGCTGGCTCTAACGCTGGCTCCTGTCTCTCGCACATAATAAATAGCGTTGTTGACAGATTTGAAGGAGATACCCTTTTATTTTATTCTCCACGACGCTCATGATTAATACATTAATATCAGTACCCCCTTAATCCTGTAAGAGGGTCGCGGACGGCCGGCGCCTATCCCTGCAGACACAAGGCGCAAGGCAGGGCTGTACCTAGCATGGGACGTCAGTCCATCACAGGGCACCAGGGGCAATATAATCAGCAAGCCAATTAACCTAGGCAACAACAGCAGCGTGTCTTTGGACTGTGGGAGGAAATCGAAGTACCCGGCGAAAACCCACGCGACACGGGAAGAACATTTAAACTCCCCACAGAAAGGCACCTGAGCCAGGAATCGAACCCAGGTTTTCTTGCTGTGAGGCAGCAGCGC
The DNA here is from genome assembly GCA_036362915.1 of Geotria australis. NCBI lineage: Eukaryota > Metazoa > Chordata > Hyperoartia > Petromyzontiformes > Geotriidae > Geotria > Geotria australis. Next base: position 1,347,780 of record JAZEWU010000058.1, on the reverse strand, counting down.
TACTTACCGCGCCACCGTGCCTCTGTATGCACTACGTGGTGCAGTGTGCTATTCCTACTCTAGTGTAGTGTGTGACAGCTCTGCGGGAGTGGTTTTTCTGTTAAATGTCACTGCAGTGACTTCACTAGGGTACGGCACGATCATTTTTTGCTATGTTTGGTATGTATTTTGTATTGATGTCGGGTTTCACGGCTCGATGTACTTACTGTACTGTGTCTGTATGAGAATTTCTCTCGAGCTGCTCTTTCGGGATTGCCGTGGCGAGCGTTCGTCCTCTCTCCGCAAAGGAGACGCTCTTAAGAGCACATATATTTCTAAACTTCGTTTTTGAGCATAAAAAGGTTAAACAGCAACAAATATAGGAAACAAATGTGTGCTTTTTAATGACAGTTGAAGCTGCTTAGGTGTGTGTGTCCACGATTTATTTATTATGGATCGTATATTTCTGTGGACATTTTAATTAGCCAGTTTTTTATCTGATTAAATTTTTATTCATCATCATCCGAAACTGCTTAATCCTGTACAGGGTTGCGGTGAGCCAGAGCCTATCCCGGCAGGCAGAGGGCGTAAGGCAGGGTTTTACCCTGGATGGGACGCCAGTACATCACAGGGCACCGGGGGCAATTTAGTCCGCAAGGCCAATTAACCTGTGCAGCAGCATGTCTTCGGACTGTGTGAGGAAACTAGAGTACGCGGCGAAAACCCACGCGGATACGGGGATAGAACATGCAAACTCCACACAGAAAGGCACCCGGGCCAGGATTCGAACCGGTGGCCTTCTTGCTGTGAGACGGCAGCGCTACTCACCGCGCCACCGTGCCGGCTCACACGCGCCAGCGGAAAAGTGTTTCGTCGCAAGCCTTCGACACTCTGCGTAATAGCCTCAAGGTGCACCTGGCCTGGCACAGACGCCGTGGTAACGTCACCACCACTAAGTGGCGAGCGGCGGTTGTTGTAGAGACGTACACAGACACACACGTGGTTTCAGGTTAATGCGTGGAGGTTTATTAGCGTCAAACCAACTGACCGCTCCGACCCAGCGACCCCCACCGCCCAGCCCAGCGCAAGCAGACGTCTCCGCCGCGCACCGATTCCACAATCGCCGATCGCCGGCGAGACCGCGGCGAGAACACGACGGAAGGGGAAACGTGAACGGGAGGAGAACGTGGGCACAAGCGCCAGTGGTTGCAGCTGAGTTAGGGTTAGGGATAGGTGTAGCGCGAGAGCCCGATTGGCTAGTACGGTTAGGACTAGTCTCCCACTGGCTAATGTGGTTAGGGCTAAAGCAATTACCAGTATCCGATTGGCTAGTCTGCTCCGTCAACCTTAACGGTTTGCCCCTAATTACTGTGTACCAGCTACTGGCGTTTCACTGATGCTCAGTGCTCCTTGCCTCTCCGTGTTTAGCGGGGTGGTTGGGATGCGCTCAGTGGTGGGGGGGCAGCCATCGGTGGTGGGTGTGACAGAGCTCAGAAAGGTGCCCCCACCCGCCCCCTCCTTCCACTATCAGCCTAAAACCTGTCGACCCCGAACATGCAAACCCAAGCACGTGGAATTTTTAACCCCAAGTCGAGAGGGATTTACACGTTTCGCTAATGTACACGCCGCGGGGGGAGGTTGAGCCTTGCGTGGTTGTCGGGAAACTTCGGTGGCGTCGGAGCCACGGAGTTTTGGGGGGGGGGAAGGGGGTTTCGACGTCGAGTTGATTTCATCGATCTCCGCACTGTTTGCTTTTGGTCGTGTGAAAAAGACGGGATACGGCTCGCGGCCGGAATCCGATCGCCGCTCATCCCATGAGGGTCGACGACAGCCCTGCGGAAAGGCACACACACACACACACAATGGAACATCGATCATCGTCCACCCCCCCCCCCCCAGCGATGCCACAGACGTTCCGATAACAGACGAAAACTGGGTCTCTCAATCTATATGTTAATAGGGCTAGGCAGGGTTTTCGCCAGGCACTCCGGTTTCCTCCCACAGTCCAAAGACACGCTGGCTGCATAGGTTAATTGGCCTGCGGACAAAAATTGCCGCCGTTGCCCTGTGATGGACTGGCGTCCCATCCTGGTTACAGCCCTGCCTTGCGCCCTGTGTCTGCAGGGATAAGTTCCAGCTCACCGCGACCCTGGACAGGATTAAGTGGTTTCTGACAAAGGATGGATGGATGCGTCAGGTCACCGATAATTTCATGGCCCCTCATTGGATTGGCAGCCTTTGTTAAGTCAGAACCAGCCCACTGGATGGCATTGATCCCCATCTAGCGGTCTGCATAGATCTGGCTTGGGCAGCCACAGGCCACTATAAAGGCTAGCGAACCTAATGCACTTACGTAACTACCCCTGGTGTTGTTACCTGTGTCTTACAGCAAAGAAGGACCCCGGGAGTTCGAGTCCTGATTTGGGGACCTCCCTGCGTGGCGTTAGTGTGCCTTCCCCCTGTCAAGCATGCGTTTTCTCCGGTTTCCTCTCAGTCAAAATATGACAATGTCACTGGTGGTTATCAAACACGCCAATGATGGACCATCCTCAAAATGAGTCTTCGGGCTAACTATGTCATTTCTGGGTAGGTAAGTGATTATTATTATTAATAGAATCACGATACTGATTGCACTATCACTCCGCTGAAGCAAACATCAATAAACTGGGCGATCACTCGACACGGCTATCCCGAAAGAACAGCTCTGAAGAGTAACCATCATGAATCGAGCCGTGACAAACCTACATCAGTAACCACAGTTGGGACAGCTGAAAACATGGATTTAAACCCCAACATCTCAGTGGTCGTAATCTCTGACCCCAAGCCACCCAGGCTTGTGTGGCTTGGGGGGGTGGGGGGGTTAACCAAAGGGGTCGGCCATATTTTTTACCGGTCGAGCCTTTAGTTCCGGGCGTCCAGCCCACCTCACCCACCTCCGTAACTGGAGCTCATGCTTGAGTAGGACGCGCTGCCACCGCCACCGCCGCCGCCGACACCGAAGCTGCTGCTGTAACCACCGCCGCCACTACCACCGCCACCACCACCGCCAAATCCTCCACCGCCAAATCCTCCACCGCCACCCAGGCTGAATCCACCGCCTCCACCGCCGCCGCCACCACCGCCGCCGCCAGACACGGTCGTGGACTTGGACATGGAGATGGTGATGCCGCCACCGCTGCTGATCCTGCGTGGCACCGCGCGGGGGGAGAAACGGGGGGTGGGACCGGTTAGCGGCGGGGCCGGGCGAGCGCCGGTTGAGCGCGCACGCGGCGGGGCTTGCGGAGGCAGACCGCGTTGCTGTTGCAGACACAGATGACTGAAGATTTGAGCGATAGATTAGATCCATAGTCCAGCTCTTTTTACTACTTCAGCACATTGGTCACGAAAGCCTTCGCGATAGATAGATAGATAGATGTTTATTATTATTATTACAGCAGAAAAATAACCGGTGAGCTTGCAAGCTCTTTACGGGACTCCTGCATTGACACAACAAACACGTGAAATGCTGACGAGAATTAAAATATATAAATATACAAGATTCATAAATCGAGGAGATCGACGACCTCACATGGCCCTACTCACTTGGACTGGACGTAAATCACCGTACGAGTGAAGAAGAAGCACAATGCAACATTGGGTTGTCCTGCACTTCCCTCTACTGACAAGCTCGCTCCACAGCAGCCTTGCTAGCACCTGTTTCGTGTGTGGTGGTTGCCCATGCAGGCACCAACCTGGCTCAAGCCTGCTTAGTTACTAAGGGCTTACAGGATCAGTGTCACAGGCAATGACAGGGTTACGTTGCACCTGTGACAACTGGAACAGCTGTGTTCACGCCTGAGCCGGCGGCTGTGTGGCGAGGACGTTTCACGGCGCGTTCAAAATCGTAGCGATCGATCGTAGTTTGCTCTAGGAAGTGGCTGCCACACGAATCTAGATGTTGGTGCTGGTGAGATGCGTGACGAGTTTAGTACTAGTGTGGATGAGCTGTGTGGCGAGTTGAGCATATCGGTGTTGGCGAGGTGTGGTGCCGAGCTGAGCATCGGTCTGTGTAACGAGAAATTGGCGATGGTGGCGATACGGTCGACGACAGAAACCTCCACACTACTGCCATCGAAGCTGAACGACGCTTGAAGGTCAGCAGAAGCAACGAGACCATCAAGGTTCACAACAGCAGTGGACGTGCCACCGCCATTCATCGTCGAGGGACCTCACCTCGCCTCCTCGCTGTCCAGGAGTTTCCTGTAGGCCGCGATCTCAATGTCCAGCGCCATCTTGGTGGCCAGGAGCTCCTGGTACTCCTGTGCGTACTGTGCGATTTGCTGCGAGGGCGAGAGAACAGACGTTGCGGAATTCCGTAACACAGCATTTTAAATAACCTCTAAAGGGACCATGCAAGTCCAAGGCGGATTGCTAATCTAGGGGCATGGCGGCGATCAAGCGGCACGATGTTGTCACTCCCGCTACACCAATCAGCTGCGAGCAAAACAACCCCAGGCAACATGGCTACCGTAAAGTCACTCATGCAACATGGCCGACGCGACGCCGTCGTTTTATGCTTCAGGCCAACCTGTGGCTGAGGCACATATATTTATATTATGAATTGTAATCATATGCGTGAATGATGTAACTGTTATGAATTTTAACGAAATAATTATGTAATGATCGTTTTTTATTTAATTTTACTTTAACTATCGACGTAACAGTGTTCCAGACCACCTGCTAACTTATACTCCTAGCTTCACGCGGTTTCGTTTGTCTTAATCCCGCAACAACCGCCACTAAGTGGCGGTGACGTCACCTCGGCGCCCGTGCTAGGCCAGGTGCACCTTGAGGCTATCACGCAACGCGTTGAAGGCTCGCTGACAAGAGGGTCACGGGACAGACCCAGTTGCCATTGGCTGCCTGACTGAGGACGACTTGGCTGGGGCACCACCTGTGCTCCCTACCGTGCTGCACCAGGGTCACGTAACTGAACCAGGGTCGCGACAAGTCTCGGCTACGACGCGGGAAGGGGGCTCACCTTCTTGATGTCGTCGAGCTCCCGTTTGAGCACGGCAAGCTTGTCCTGCCACTGCTCCAGCTGCGCGTGTCCGTTGGACTCCGCCTCCTGGATCTGCGTCTCCAGCTCCGCGTTCTGTCGGGCGCACGGCACAGGGTCACGATCGACGATCCGCACGGGGTCAGGGCGGCCGACCCCCCCTAAGGGCCGACTCGGGAACGCGGTGTCTTGGCGTCGCGGGGAGGGAGGGAGCGCCGCTTACCGCCTCCCGGATCTTGTCGATCTCGCGACGCAGGGCGTCCATCTGCATCTTGAGCGAGCGCAGCTCCTGCTTGGCCTCGCCGAGGGCCTGGTTTCCCGGCTGGGTGGCGCCGACCACTTGGATGATCTGCGGGCCAATGACGGTGGGGACGACGACGCAAACAACG
>JAZEWU010000058.1:1330776-1342353 GCA_036362915.1 Geotria australis | reverse complement strand
GGGGGGAAAGGATGTGCGAGCGTCAAAAACTGACAAGTGAAAAGTAAATGTGCAATGCGTTACAACGGCAGTGTAGCTGCACGGTGTTCGGTCAATGTCCAAGGAATTCATTCGAAGAGAGAACGACCCAGAGGCGCAGCGTGGAGACCGGCCAGAAGGGGGGGAGGAGGAGTCCAAGTGTCCTGGACAGCAACGATTCTCAGCAGCTGCAATGTTCCCACATCTCCCCATGTCTCACAGTGTCTCTCCTCGTGTCTCCATATTGCCGCGTCTCCCCGTGTCCCCATATCTCCCCGTGTCTCACCACGTCTGCCCGCGTCTGCCCGCGTCTCCCCGCCGGTGTTCCCGCGTCTCACCCGCGACTGCACGGAGGAGAAGGCGTCCTCCTTGCTCTTGGCCGCCAGGGCCTCGTAGTGGGCCCGGACCTCGTTGAGGGCCGTGGTCAGGTCGAGAGCCTGGTTGTAGTTGTCCACCGTGATGGACACCGCGGCGTTGGTCGAGACGCCCATGAAGGCCGACTGCACCTCCTTGACGCGCTGCACAGATGGATTCAAGGGAGGAGGAATTATATAAGGGAAGCAGCAGGGCGGCGGGGGGCGGCTTTGTGTGACTGCGATGATGATGATGAGCTCATTCACTGATTACAAAGCAGCAGTGCCGGATTAAGGCATAAGCTAAACAAGCTACACGTAAGGCCTCACAATCCGCAGGGGCCTCAAGAAGATTCCAGATTGAGTTTCATACCCACTTTTAAGTGTTGAAGAAACAGAAATCCAATAACAAGAAGAACTGGTTGAATTACAAAGCAACGAAGAGTTGAAGCCCAAACGTAGTCTATGATAGAGATCAGGCCAACCAACTGATACATATGTAATCAGTAAATGCATTTATTTGAAAATTATTTGTATTTTTCACCTTGCTATTAAATTATTAAAAGGCATATATGTTTTCAAGTTTTGTGAGATCATCTGGTATATTTTTTTAACAAGGGGCCTCAAAGCTTTATAAAGCACCAATAACAGTGATAATTATATATCCCATCAGCCGCACCACCTTCACCTCTGGCAGTGCATTATTTCAGCAGCATTGGTTCAACACAAGCAAACTCTGGATCGGTCTTGACATTCGGTGTGTTATAAGCTGGGTCAGACTTGCTTGAATCAATGCCGGTGAAAGTCCTAGCCTATTAACACCTGGCAGTTGGCCAGGACTGATTCAAGCGAGCCTGGCGCTACTGCCTGCTGCATTGCTTTTCCCCAAGTCTTAAAAATAGACGCGTGTTTCACCAGGTTATAGAATGAGTGAACTGTTGATGATCTTCTTCTTCTTTGCGATTCGATGACGGTAATGATGCTGGGGATGCCGGTGATGATAATGATGATGATGGAAATGATGATGGTGGTGGTAATGACGACGGTGATGATGGTGATGATGTTGTGAGGCTTCACGAACCGCGTTGTAAAGTTTCTTCATGAGGTCGATCTGATCCTCCACGCCCTGCACCTTGGTCTGCAGCTCCACGATGGAGAGGTATGTCTTGTCCACCTCCTGTGTGCGCGACAATGCAGAGCGGCGCGTAATGAGATCCACCCCAACATCCATATAGATTCAGCTACAGCAACATCACATCAATCATCACCACCTCCCCCGCCACGCTCTCTTCCACCTCTCCCTCCTTCACCCTCTCCTCCACCTTCCTCCCCCTCTACCCCGTCGTCCACCTCCCCAGGGCTCACATCTTTCAAGGTGTTCCACTCGTTCTCCAGGCTCTTGTTTGACTCCGCCTCCTCCTCGTACCTGGCGGGAAGGTGAGAGACAGAGAATGAATCACGTGTGCTCCACGTACCGCTCCCCCATCCCCACACATTCCACCAACCCCCTCCCAGGGGGCAAGGGTCACCGCTTGTCTCCAAGAGGTCACGGTAGCCCCTCGAGCTTCCAGTGAGTAACCGGGTCAGGGCCGGTTTGCAAGGTGCACCCAATTAAGCGCTAAAGTCACGCCCACGAGCACGTTTTAAAAATGCACCTATGTGTATAAAGGAGTGGCAACTACGAATGGCAGATTTTAAGAGTGCACACAATATGGTATGGCTATACTGCATTCGAGAACACATTAAAAAGTACACATATTCAAGATGCACCCAGAAACATCGGTACACATGTGCACAAAATCGCATTGTCACAACGTCTTGGGATGCAATAATTTTTAAGAGCTTTATTAAAATAAAATTTGTATTTTTTGGCGGGGTGTTTAATTTTCAAAGTGCACCCCAAATAACGTGCACTGCGACGCGTTGAGGCTCCTTTTTGAAGTGCACTTAAGGAGAAAGTTACGACCACATTCAAGAGCTCGTTTTCAAAGTGCACCCAGTACGCCACACCCCAGGGCTCGTTCTCAAAGTGCACCGAGAAAGATAAGGCCACACCCAATGGCGTGTTTCCAAAGTGCACCCAAAAACAAACCCCCGCAGTCACACCTAAAAGTTCGTTTTCAAATTGCACCCAAAAGAAAGCCATGGCCACACCCAACGTTTGCAACGTGCACCTCAATAACTAAGGTACCCAGAAATAATGGTAGAGCTAAACTTAACAGCTCATTTGAAAAGTACACCTAATATTAAGGTGCCAATAGGTCACCCAATAATTTAAGCTCCTAGAATTTATGGTACAGCCAGAAGTAAGAGCTCGTTTTGCAAGTGCAGCAAAGAAATAGCCACATCTCTACAAGTACACTCGGAAATTATTTTACAACCTCAGGCGAGAGCATGGTTTCAAAATGCACCAACAAACCAATGGTACAGCCACACCCTAGTGCACGCTTCCACAGTGCACCCACATTATTTAACAGCCACAGGTGAGAGCACATTTTGAAAGTGCACCCAGAAATCACGGTACACACAGCCACGCCCTGGTGCACACTTGCAAAGTACTATACGCCCATGAATCATTTTGCAGCGATAGGTGAGACCACATATTGACAGATGCACACTTTAATTAATTCATCCATTCATCCATTTTCAGAAACCGCTTAAACCTGTACAGGGTCGCGGTCAGCCGGAGCCTATCCCGGCAGACACAGGGCGCATGGCAGGGCTATACCCAGGATAATAACAATAATAGCATTTCATATAGCGCCTTTCACCCGAGGGTCACAAAGCGCTGCACAAGGGCCGCGGAGAGAACGGCATGTCAATGCAAGGCCATCACAGGGCACCGGGGCCAATTAAGTCCGCAGGCCAATTAACCTATGCAGCAGCAAGTCTTTGGACTGTGGGAGGAAACCGGAGTGCCCGGCGGAAAACCCACGCAGACACGGGGGAGAGAACGTGCAAACTCTACACAGACAGGCGGCACCCGAGCCGGGCTTCAAACCCCGGGACATTCTTGCTGTGAGGCGGCAGCGCTACTCACCGCTTCACGGCCACCGTGCCGCCCAGCAACATTATCAAGAAAACAGCCCAACGAGTGGAGTGAGTGAGTGAGCGGTGCTCTCACTTGGCCGTGTACTCCTGGATGACGCCCTTCCAGTACTCGATCTCGGCCTCCAGGGCCGCCTTGAGCTGGCGCAGGCCCTCGATCTGCGAGTTGAGTGCCCCGGTCACGGAGCCGATGAGCACCGTGGTATTGGCCGGGCCGCCGCCCGAGTCTGTGTTGGTGTACATGGAGATCTGGGCCTTCAGAATCGCGTTCTGCTGCTCCAAGTGGCGCACCTGTCAGACAGATGGGGGAGGAGGGGGACCAACCGTGGTTGTGGAGGCTTGGTTAGAGTCAGGCGCGTCGCAGCCGCGGGTGTTGCGGGTGTTGCGACACCCACACTTTCACAGAAACATGATTCCAAACCCCCCCCCACCCACTTTTTCCTGAGGTAGTCTCATATAATATGTTGCGACACCCGCACTTTCACAGAAACATCATTCCATCACCCCCCCACTTTTTCCTGCAACACCCGCGGCTGTGACGTGCCTGGTTAGAGTCGTGAAGGATACGGTGGTGAGGTTAGACACGCTGGAGGGATTATATCCTTCGGCTGGCCTGGGAACGCCTGGGAATCCCACCCCCCCCAGGAAGAGCTGGAATCTGCTGCTGAGGAAAAGGGATGGTCTGGTCCACTCTCCTTGGACTGCTGCCACCGCGACCCTCACCAGGACAAGCGGTTTAGAAAATGGATGGATGGATGGCTGGTGGTGGGGGAATCGATCTCTTGTGTTTATGAGAACGGGAAATCCTAGTTTAGGTAATTTGAGGGGTCCCTGTGACTGAAAAATCATGGTGACCCCCTTATCTGGGATTTCAGTGTGTGTGTCCCCCTGCGGTTTGTCTAGGAAATGAGTGGTCCTGAGATATTAAAATCCCCTCCGCTTCTATCCTATCAGCCTCCTCACGGGGGTGACTAACGCGGCATAAACCAGAGGAGCTGCCACCTCTCCAGGTGTCCCCACACGCGGGTGTCCTCCAAGGCACCACACCCTCCCGTCCCCTCCGCGCCCGCTCCACCTGTCCCGAGCGTCGTACCTTGTCAACGAAGCCAGCAAAGCGGTCGTTGAGGACCTGCAGTTCCTGCTTTTCGCGGATTCGCGTCCCCTGCACCGAGTCGATGGAGGGGAAGGAGGCCGGGTCGACCTCCACCATGCCGGGGCCCGAGCCCAGCGTGCCGCCGTGCGTCGACGAGATGGAGTGAGAGCTCGACTGCAGGAACGACGGATTGACCCCGTACATGCCCACGTTGATGGCGCCGCCCACGCGGTTCCTGAAGTTGGTGGACAACTGGCGGAGAGCCGCCGACGCTCCGCCGCCGCGGGCTCCGAAGCCGCCGGCTGAGAAGCCCCCGCATCCTCCTCCACCTCCTCCACCGCCTCCGCCGTAGCTGAGGGAGTAGGACGAGCCTCCGCCGTAGCTCCCTGCGCTTCCTCCGAAGCCCCCTCCGAAGCCGCGAGCGAGACCGATGCCGCCGAACTTGGAGGAGCCCGAGCCACCGCCGCCTCCGCCCAGGCTGCTCAGCACTCCGCTGAGGCCGGCTCCCGAATAGCGGGCGCCGTAGCGCACCGAATGCACGGAGTGCGAGGTTCGCAGATCCGACATCGTGCCGGGTTGAAAGGCTGGGTCGGTCGGTCGGTCGGTCAAGGAGGTAGTGGTGCGGGTCGACCTGGCGTTGGCGGGCGATACGGTGTTGCCACCGCTGCGAACGCGGGTGGAGTTAGAGGTGCCACCGTTTTCTACCGGGAGGCTGACAGACGACGGAGAGACAGAGAGGAAAGGTGACGGAGGCTGGAGCGGACGGGGGGCGGTGGATGGAGCGGAAAATAAAGTGGGGCTCCTGGAGTCTGAGGGAGACCCGCAAGTTGTGTGTCTCGGTCCCAGCGCCTTTTAAAGGACAAGTTCGCCCCCCGGGGCAAGGGGATGGGCTGACCGCGGCTTTCACGGGCGGGATGTTTATTTATTTAATTCGAAGGAGGTTTTTATATATTATTATTTTTTTTAAACCTGGTGTTTAACCATTATTTTATTTATTACGTTTTATTTATTTTTTTCTCTCGTTCGTGTCGGAATGCGCGGTGTGTGTCACATGTGTGCGTTTCTGCCTTCGAGCGGTGGCGCAGCGGTTAGCGCTCCACTGCGCTGGCGAGCCTGCCACCTGAGTTCGATCCCCGCTCGCGATCAATTTACTGGCACTGAACATTTGAACCATGCAACTGGCATGGGAATCCCACCTGCTGAAGACTTCCCTCCTGGCTCAGATGCACCATGGATTCAGTGGAAGACACTCAACCGCCTGAGAACTAGAACGGGACGATCAAAAGATGCTTTGGTCAGATGGGGCTACAAGACCGGCCCAACCACCTGTGAATGTGGAGAAGCAGACCATACTATGGAACACTGCCTTGTCTGTGCTCTACTACCCAACCTCTGCAGCTCAAAAGACCTTGCGGAGTTCAATGAAAATGCAAGGGGCTGTGTAAGAAAATGGGAAACTGTAATTTAACATCGCGCTTTGAAGAATCGCAAAGAAGAAGAAGAATGGCTATCTTGTGGTGTGTATAAACATCTGCGCTGGAGAGACAAAGGCGGTCGGGCATGGTGCTTGCCACCCACCCCCATGTGTGCCGTGATGGCATTCATAGGTGATCGTTAACAGCACTTGCTCAAAAAACGTGTGGAGTCTATACGGGGGGACCTTTGTCTGGAATTTGGCTGTTCCGCAAAGAATGGGACGGTAGCGCAGCGGTTAGGGCATTGCGCTACAAACCCGGCCACCCAAGTTCAATTCCCGCTCACGGCCAACACCAGCGACGGATATGTGAAGCAGTCCAGGGCCTCCCCTGGGTCGACTCAGCCGTAAACGAGTACGTACCTAGTGAAGATGTGTAAAATATGGCCACTAGGGAGACAAAGGCGGCCGGGCGTGGTGCTGACCACCCACCACCTCGTGTGCCGTGCCGCCCTCATGGGTGCTACTCCCTGACAGCACCTGCTCCAACAGTCTATTAAAGCTATACGGGGGATCTTAGTCTTTGTGTGAGTGAATGTGGGTGTGGTGCCAACCACGTGTTCAGCCTCGAGCGCTCGCTAACAGTACTTGCCCCATATCTGTTAAACACTACACGGGGTATCTTTGTCTTTACACGCGTGGCTGAGTGCTGCGGCTCACCCAAGCCTCGTGTGCCGTGCCGGCCTTCACAGTTGCTTGCTGACAGCATTTGCCCCAACAGCCTGTTAAAAGGCTACACCGGGTGTCTTTGAGAGTGGGTGAGTGTGGGTGAGTTTATAACCGAGGTGGTCTCTAACGGCACTTGACCCTGCAGTCCGTTAAGGCTATACAGTGGATCTTTGTCTTTGTATAACCTGGTTTGGGATTCGAACCCTCAACCCAAGGGTATGCATTCACTCGCCCCTGGCCAGCGGTAAAGTAATGGACAACGCACTACGAACCCGGCCAGCCGAGTTCGATTCCCGTTCACGACAAAAAACAGTGGCGAATATTCGAACCGGTCCTCACCTAGTGTGTAAACAACAGCACTGGGGAGATAAAGGCGGCCGGGGTGGTGCTGATGACCCATCCCCTCAGGTGCCGTGTCGGCCTTCATATATGCACGCTAATAACACTTGCCCCAACAGTCTTTGTAGACTATACGAGGAACCTGTATTTGCACTTATCCCAACAGCACTTGAGTAGACTTGCCAAAAACTGTCAAGACCGCCCTCGTTGTAAGAGGAGGCTTGTGAAGGCGGCACGGTGGCGCGGTGAGTAGCGCTGCCACCACACAGCAAGAAGGGCCCGGGTTCCTATCCCAGCTCGAGGGCCTTTCTGTGCAGAGTTTTCATGTTCTCCCCGTGTCCGCGTGGGTTTTCGCCGGGCACTCCGGTTTCCTCCCACCGTACAAAGACACGCTGCCAGGTTATTTGGCCTACTGAGTAAATTACCCTACGTGCCCTGCGATGGACTGGCGACCCATCCTCGGTGTTCCCCTGCCTCGCGTACTGTGTCTGCAGGGATAAGGCTCCGGCTCACCGCGACCCTGTACAGGATTAAGCGGTTTCTGAAAATCGATGGATGGGTGGTGTGCACAGCGCTCGGTCACAAGACAGACGGGCAACTTCGAGTCATGACGTCCAGACCACTTGTCTTTATTTGTGTCACTCTGAGGGGGAGGGGGGGTCACGGGCCCGGGGGTCGAGGGAGGCGGTGAGTCTTGGCAGCGCCGGGAGCCCGATGAGTGGGGGTGCGAGGGAGGAGGATTAGGATGGAGGCGTCGTCCCTCGTTAGTTGACAGTCGAGGAGAGCACTGTGGGCGACAGCAATTGAAACAATTGTTATTACACAGTGAGGAGCACAGAAATCCCGGAGAACCTCAGAGTAGAGTCGCTGCTCCTTTGGATTGAAAGGAGCCAGTTGAGGTGGTTCGGGCATCTGGTAAGAATGCCCCCTGGAAGGCTCCCCCGGGAAGTCTACCAGGCACGGCCCACTGGGCGGAGACCTAGAGGCCGACCCAGGACACACGGGAGGGATTATATCCTTCGGCTGGTCTGGGAACGCCTGGGAATCCGCCCCCCAGGAAGCGCTGGAATCTGTTGCTGAGGAAAGGGATGTCTGGTCCACTCTCCTTGGACTGCTGCCACCGCGACCCTCACCAGCACAAGCGGTTTAGAAAATGGATGGATGGATTAAAATTAATTTCAGGAAACCGGCATTTTTGAGTTCCGTGCCATCACCGCGTTCCACAGGCACCCGATCGACAACGCCGCGTGAACTCAAACACATCGAGCACTGCCTTGTCTGCGCTCTACTACCCAACCTCAAACGACCTTGCAGAGTTCAATAAAAATGCAAAGAACTGTGTATAGAAATGGGAAACTGTCATACAACCATCACGCTTCGAAGAATCGAAAAGAAGAATCGAGCCGCGACAAACCAACCCGCACCATCACAACGGGAGAGTCGCTAAAGGCCGACTCGCGGAACTCACTGGAGCTGCTGCCTCCAGCGTAGGACGACCGGCCAGCTGATGAGTAGACGTTTCCTCCACCACCACTGTAGCCACCGTAACCACCTCCCAGCCCCACGGCTCTGCCGCCACCGCCGCCGACACCACCCAGACCATACCCACCACCTCCGCCGTAACCACCGGACACTGTGCCTGACTTAAAGCTCTTGCTAGACATGCTGTACCCCACTCCTCCACCACCACCTCCTCCACCACCCCCTCCTCCTCCTCCCAGTGCCCCCCCCAACGGGAAGACGCCGCCGCCGTAGCCCCCCACGCCGCCGCCTAAGCCGTAGCCGCCCCCGAGACCGCCCAGGCCCAGGTCGCCGCCAGAGGAGCCCGGGTAGCCCCCCAGAGGGAGCCCGTAGGCGCCGGGACCCAGGGCTCCGCCGCCGGGGATGCTGCTCGTGGACGAGGCCATGGAGATGGTGACGCCGCCACCGCTGTTGAACCTGGAGGGCGGCGAGTGCGGGAGACGAGAGGGTCAACGTCGTGCTGGTCGGTGGTGGTGGTGGTTGTAGATAGAGGTGGTGTAGCGTGATGATTGGACTAATAATAATAATAATAGTTTTAAATTCATAATGCGTGGCACATATTCATTCAACGTCGAAGGTATTCATTCGACGAGAGAAGAAGTACTCAGAGGCATAGCAAGGAAAGCGCATAGAGGCGGAGGAGGAAGCCAGGCGGTTTAGCCGGCGCCATATTGCCACACACTGCTTCATATATATTATGATGTTATCGGCCAACTATTTTTTTTTTTAAAGTTGTGGGAGGAAACCGGAGAACCCGGAGGGGAAGAACACACAAACGCCACACAGAAAGGCGCCCAACGCGGGAAACGAACCGCCTCGGGCAAGACTATTCTTTCTGTGAGGCGCGGATGTTACCACCGCGCCACCCTGGTGATATTGATGACAGTGCAGATGACGATGATTGTGATCGTCACGACGGCGCTAGACATCTTGATAACGACGTCGATGATTATGATGATGATGCGGCGGTGAAATTGGTTGAGAATCAGATCGCGATTCGAACCACTAACGCTCGGATCCTTCTACAGACTCGGTCTCACACACACATCTGGTGACCTCACCTCGCCTCCTCGCTGTCCAGGAGTTTCCTGTAGGCCGCGATCTCAATGTCCAGCGCCATCTTTGTGGCCAGGAGGTTCTGGTACTCCTGTGCGTACTGCGCGATTCTCTGCAACATGAATCATTAACGTTAATCATCGTCATCATCATTGTCAGAAACCACTTAATCATGTACAGAGTCGCGGTGAGCCGGCGCCTATACCCGGCAGACACAGGGCGCAAGGCAGGGCTATACCCCGGATGGGACGCCAGTCCATCACAGGGCACCGGGGGCAATTTAATCCGCAGGCCAATTAACCTATGCAGCAGCGTGTCTTTGGACTGTAGGAGGAAACCGGGGTGCCCGGCGAAAACCCACGCTGACACGGGGAGAGAACATGCAAACTCCGCACAGAAAGGCACCCGAGCCGGGATTCGAAACAGGGAGCTTCTTGCTGTGAGGCGGCAGCGCTACTTGCCGCAACGCCACCGTGCCGCCCGCATAATTAATTATCAACGTTAATCCTCTCGCTAACGTCTTCATCGCGTCCACCGTGGTGAACATGAGGGTCCCACCAGAAACACGTCTCACTGTTGTTGTTGCTGACCCACCTCCTCGTGTGCCGTGTCGACCTTCATAGGTGCCACTCGCTAACGGCACTTGCCCCCTCCAGTCTGTTAAGGCTATACGGGGGATCTTTGTCCGTGTCTTGTTGTTGTTGGTTTAAATGGCCGCTATCCAGGGTTGACCCGCGTTGGCCGGTTGCCCACAAACAGGCGCGTCGCAGCCGCGGGTGTTCCAGGAAAAAGTGGGGGGGGGATGGAATTATGTTTTTGTGAAAGTGCGGGTGTCGCAACACCCGCGGCTGCGACGCGCCTGCCCACAAATATTTTTAACGTGACCCGGCTCATAAAAGGGACATATTAGGGATAACGTTCAAAGCCTTCGATGTCCTCACCTTCTTGACGATCTCGAGCTCCGTGCGCAGGGTCGTCACGCGCTCCTGGTACTGCTCCACGTTGGTCTCGCTGCTCACCTCCGCCTCCGCGACATGGATTTCCATCTCCGTATTCTGCCGGGACACCATCATCATCATCATCGTCTCAAGACTCACTTGTTCCGTGAAGCCTTCAAGTCCTCCGGCTAGGACTACTGATGCGGCTCAATGCTGTCGTTCCAGGATGTTGGGTCTCTTCCTACCTGCGCCTTCACGGGAACATTTATTCCTTCCCCTGGCTTGGACTGTTGGTGCGGGTCAGTGGTGCCGTGCCGATCTGCGTCTGCTCGGGTACATCTGTTCCCTCCTTGCTTGTTGTAGAATTATTATTATTATTTTGTCTTTATGTCCTATGTCCTATAAGATATCGCTATTGCTTGACTCTCAGTTAATCTGTCTTGATGTTATTGACATGCCGTTCTCTCCACAGCCTTGTGCAGCGCTTTGTGACGCTCGGGTGGAAGGCGCTCTATAAATGCTATTATTATTATTATCCATCCATTTTCTAAATCGCTTGTCCTGGTGAGGGTCACGGTGGCAGCAGTCCATGGAGAGTGGATGAGACATCCCTTTCCTCAGCAACAGATTCCAGCTCTTCCTGGGGGGGGGGGATTCCCAGGCGTTCCCAGGCCAGCTGAAGGATATAAACCCTCCAGCGTGTCCTGGGTCGGCCTCTAGGCTATCTGCTCCAGTGGGTCGTGCCTGGTAGACTTCCCGGGGGAGCAAGTGGTAAGAGTTAGGGGCCTGTGTGACCAGGTGGACACAGGTGGGATCAGGTTGACACAGGTATGATCATATGGTACGTGTGATGAGCTGGGGGCTGGTGAAATCGAGTGAACACAGGTGGTATGAGTTGGTAGCGAATGTGAGCAGGTGGGACCAGGTGGGAGCAGGTGAGACGAGGGCCGTACCTGGACGCGGAGCCGCTCGATCTCTCGCTTGAGAGTGTCGGTCTGCATCTTGAGGCTGCGCACCTCCTCCCTCGCTTGCGTCAGCACCATGCTGCTCGTCTGGGTTGTACCAACC
>JAZEWU010000058.1:1304302-1328922 GCA_036362915.1 Geotria australis | reverse complement strand
ATAATACTATAATTTTATATAGCGTCTTTCACCTGAGGGTCACTAAGCGCTGCACAATGGGCCGCGGAGAGAACGGCATGTCAACAACGACAGAAAAAAAAACCAACTAATAAAAAAACCAAAAGCAACAAAAATTAAATGATCAAGGCTGCTATCCCTACTTCTTCTTCTTTGCGATTCTTCGAAGCACGATGGCTAGCTTCTGGACATGGTCGTCTTTCAGCTTGGCTTCGAAGTGTTTGGTAGAATTCGCAGGCAATACCAAGTACTACCTGACAGGGATCGCGACGTGAACGCTTCTACCTTGACCCCCCACTGTATGAGGGCTATACTGTGGTGGTACTATCGCGCCTCTGAGTCGTTCTCTCGTCGAATGAACACCGTTGACATTGAATAAATATGCGCGCGTTATAAATGTTATTTTTTTATTATTATGATAGTGGCATTGCTCCAGCGCTGGGGCTGTAGTTACGGTGAGATTGAGATGGCGCTCGTGTTGTAGCGGCAGTACGTACGTCCTTCAGGGTGTTCCACTCGGCCTCCAGCGTGTGCGTCACCTCATTCTCCTGCTCATACCTGTCCGCGTTCATCACCGATAGAGCTGGGTGTTATAACAATTATATCCATCCATCCATTTTCTAAACCGCTTGTCCTGGTGAGGGTCGCGGTGGCAGCAGTCCAAGGAGAGTGGACCCAGACATCCGTTTCCTCAGCAACAGACTCCAACGCGCACACATTCATTCAATTTCGTAGACATTCATTCGAAGAGAGAACGACTCAGAGGCGCAGTGAGGAAATTCGCAGAGAAGCGGAGCAGGCAGCCAGGCGGTTTGCCGGCGCCAACATATTGCCACAGACTGCGTGCTATATATTATGATGTTATCGGCCGATGAATTAATGAGTGTTTTTTTTAGGTTGTGGGAGGAAACCGGAGAAGCCGGATGAAACCCACGCAGAACAGGGGGAGAGAACACACAAATTCTACACAGAAAGGCGCCCGAGGCGGGAATCGAGCCACTTCGGGCAAGACCATATCTTTGTGTGAGGCGCCGATGTTATTTATCACTGTGCCACCCTGCCTTTATTACAGGGTGGGGGGTTCAAACCAACACGACCCTGACAGTAACCCTGACCCCTCCTCCTGGCTGGAAGCACGACAACAGCGTTTACCTGAACCATGACCTGAACCGTGACCCGAACGCGAACTGCAGTCTGATCCACCGTGTTAATCACAATCCTCAATGTAAACCGGATCCTAACCCTTGCCATGACCGCACACCTGGCTGCAATCGTGACCGAACCACGGTCTTAACCCTAAACCTGGACCTAACCAACATCCTAACACATGGCCAAAACCCAGTCCTGATCATTACGATGGCAATGATAGCGGGTTGAGACAAGCCAACTTTCATTTTACAGGAATGTTTTAAAGTCATTCGTGACTGGGCTGAATCCATCAACTTGCTTCACGTTAAAGTACCGGGTTTAACAACGGGTGGCTAAAACCTCGGTATTTCAGTGGTGCAGCCTCGGCAATTATGTTCCGCCTGGGGCACGGCCACTCCAACTCTCTGTTGTCTCGATTTCATCTTATTTTCAGGCGAATCGGTTGAGACTGTTGGGTTGGCCCGTTGCTGACAGATGGAGGAATGTAAACAGGTGGTCGTTTTAGGTCGGCGTTTCTCACGCTTTCAGACTAAGGGATGTCTGGCCCACTCTCCTTGGACTGCTGCCACCGCGACCCTCACCAGGACAAGCGGTTTAGAAAATGGATGGTTGGATGGAGAAATTAATCCCCCTTTCTCTGCTCAAACATTTTCCGCGTCTCTCCGGTCAACCGCCCCTCGTCGCCCACCCCCGTAACGTCAGAGCCAAACGTCCTCACTTGAGCGTGTACTCCTGGATGACGGTGTGGAGGTGGTCTCTCTCCGACACCAGCGCCGTCTTGTGGCTGACGAGCGTGTCGAGCTGGCCCTGGTAGGAGCTGGTGACAGCCCCTATCACCACGGCCGTGTTGGCAGGCCCCGTGGGATCCGCGTTGGTGTACATGGCGATCTGGGCCTTGAGGATGGCGTTGCGCTTCTCCAGGTCTCGAACCTGACCGCGCGAGGGAGGGTGGAAGGGAGAGCAGGGGGTGAGTGCTGTGGGGATGCTGTGTGTCGGCGAGCCTTCGACACTTCACGTGGCCTCGGGGTGCATATGGCCTGGCACAAGCGCCGTGGTGACGTCACCGCTATAGGGGGGGGAACCATTATCTGGTTGATTTCAATTTGGCTATTTATGAATCGTGTACTTATTGTAATTATTGTCACCAATTCCGCATGTTTGTTGCGTCGCAGGAGTCCCGTAAAGAGCTTGCAAGCTCACTGGGTATTTTTCTGCTGTAATAATTAAACATCCATCTATCTAGTGGCGAATGGCGGTTGTTGTTGTTATCGTCTGTATGTTGTGTCTGTGATGGTGCGCGTGCATTGGGGAGAGGTGGTGTAGCGGGTAGTGCGCCGCACTAGATGTTTAGATAGATAGATGTTTATTAGAACAGCAGAAAAACACCCAGTGAGCTTGCAAGCTCTTTACGGGATTCCTGCGACACGGCAAACACTAGCAACATGGCGCACCGAGTTCGATTCCCGCTCATGGCCAATACCGGCGATAATTTTCTGAGCCGGTCCTGGGGCTCCCCCTAGGTCGACTCAGCCTCAAATGAGCATCGGGTTGCGGGGAGTAAACATCGCTGTCCACCCACCCAATCGTGTTCTGTGCAGTTCCTTCAAAGGTGTTCGCTAACAGCACTTGCCCCAACATTCCGTTAAGGCTATACGGGGGACCTTTGGCTTTGTAAATACGTGCGTGTGTGTGTGTGTGAGAGTGTCTCTGATCTGCTCTGTCACTGCAGGGTACCCCGTCTCTCACTCGCTCACGGGTTTCGCTGGGTTTTTGGAAGAGACCCAGATTTGACAAAAACACACATGCCTGGGCCCCCCGGGCTGATCATGCAAGATACTGGTGCCGCCGCAGGTACCACTCCCCTCCCTGTGTACACAGTGGAGTGATGTATTTTCCAGTTATTATTATTGCATAGCACACCTTTTATGTAATAATGATAATAAAACATATTTGCTATCCATACATCCATCCATTTTCAGAAACTGCTTAATCAGAAACTGCTTAATCCTGTACAGGGTCGCGGTGAGCCGGAGCCTATCCCGGCAGACACATGGCGCAAAGCAGGGGAACACCGAGAATGGGACGCCAGTCCATCACAAGGCGCCTGGGGAAATTTAGTCAGTACATCAATTAGCCTGGCAGCATGTCTTTGGACCGTGGGAGGAAACCGGAGTGCCCGGCGAAAACCCACGCGGATACGAGGAGAACATGCAAACTCCGCACAGAAAGGCTCCAGAGCCGGGATACGAACCCGGGACCTTCTTGCTGTGAGGCGGCAGCGCTATTCAATATAGCTATGAGCTAGATCCCAGTTAGAATTTAAATTTCTGCCTAGTTTGCTAATCCTGATATGCTTTAGTTTGTTTTCACTAGCGCAATGCACAACCTTAATCTTACCTGGTTACTTGAAAAATGTGTGCAACGCTGTGTATTTTGGACTATATTATTTGAAAAATGCGTGCAACGCTACGTGTAAATGGTTTTTTCGGTGTTCGTTGAATGAAATTTCGTTATATATATATATGAATCTTGTATTTATTTTGAATTATTGTCATCAATTCGCATGCTTGTTGTGTCGCGGGAGTTCCGTAAAGAGCTTGCACGCTCGCCGGGTATTTTTCTGCCGTAATAATAAACATCTAACTATCTATCAAGCGTTACCACGCGCTGCCGCCGGCGCCGCCGCCACCGTGGTCTCACCCGGTCGACGAAGCCGGCGAAGCGATCGTTGAGCTTCTGCAGCTCCTCCTTCTCACGGAGACGCGGGCCCTGCACCACGTCCAGCGGCGGGAAGGACGCCGGGTCGATGCTCGGGAATCCGAGCGGGCTGAGGCCTTGCGGGAACCCTCCCAGGGGCCCGGATCCCAGCGGCGCCGACCCGAGCGGGACGATCCCACCGGGCACCCTGCCCGGCGGGCCCCACGAGTCGTTCACCCCGTAGCTCCCGACCAGGATCGGCCTGCCCAAGCGCGAGCGGAACGGCGCCGTGATGTTGTGCAGGGCGCTGACCGATGCCATGCCCCGCGTCCCGACGGAAGGGGACGCCGGCGCCAACCCCGCCGGGCCGTAGCCGAGCAGCCCCGGCCGCGCGGCCGCACCGAACCCCCCGAAGATTGGGCCGCTGCCCAGCCCGAGGCTGTAGCCGCCCAGGCCGGGCACCCCGACGCCGAGGCCGCCCCCGGCGATTCTGGAGAAACCCATCCCGCCGGTGCTTCTGCCGCCGGTGAAACCGGCGATCCGGGACGCCGTGACCCCGGCGCCAAAGCCGGCGCCGGTGGCGACACCCAGCCCCATGCCAGATTTCTGGCGGAGCGTGGCCAGCCCCTTGCCCGCGTAGATGGCGCCCTGCCGCACGGATTTGGCGCTGGCGTGCACGGCCGCGCCGCCGCTACCACCGCCGACGATGCCGCTCAGCTTGCTGCCGCTCACGGCGCTACCGCTGACCGCACTCCCGCTCACGGCACTACCGCTGACCGCACTCCCGCTCAGCGCACTGCTGCTGCTGCTGCTCATGCTGCTGCTGCTGCTGCTCATCGTGCTAGCGCCGCCGGCGACGGTGGCCGCGCCGACGCTCTCCATGGCTAGGCCGGGAGCTGGGGAGGTCACAGGCGGAGGCGCCGGGGGGAAATGTTTCTAACGGGAGGCGCGACGGCGGCAGGGAGGCAGGGAGGGAAGGACGCGGGATGGCCGCACCGTGCACCGAGTGTAAGCGGGGCCCGTCAGCGTGGCCGTGTTTATATTGGCGAGGAGGTTTGCGTCTCGCCAGGGGGGGCCGGGGGAGCGCCTGGAGGTGGTGGGGGGGGCCGTGTGTTTGACATCGCCGCGCACGCTTGTATTCGCAGGTGCGTGCGGGTGACGCGCGATTCGGAACCCTGGGGCGAAATTTCCCTGGGACACGAGGCCCACAAAAAAAAATCATGGCGTCATCACCACCAAGCCGTGAAATAGTTTGCCATTTAAAATTTGACGACAAAAAAAAACTACAAGCGCAGGTATAAATTTTGCCTAATGAACGGCACGGTGACACGCGGGGCTTGGCAGTTTGGCAGCTAAATTCTGGCGGATGCCGCCTCTCGATCGAGTTCTGCTTAAACCCCGTGCCGATGTCTCCCACCGCCGTCGACGCGTCGAATCGGGCAGCGTTTCGCCCGTTATTCTCACGATTGGGAGCGCGGTGCCCGATTTTGCGACAAAAACCGAAATGTAACGGAGTTTTCTGTCGTCGAGAGGTTTCGTCACCGTTTCCCAATAACGCCGGCGAGTTAAGCGGGCTTCCAACGCGTTCGAGTCTCTCCCAGAACCACGTTTGTCTGCGATCGAATAATTTCAGAATTTGTTATCGTGAGTATTTGCGTTTCCCCGCACAATATATTCAACCGTGATTTCCATCCCATATTTGTTATCTGATATATTTCACTACCGTGTAAACGATATATATATTGATGGACCTGTTCTCTAATTTAGAAAAGAAAGCTCAGCATGGCGTCCTGGTTATTTAACTCAGCGGCTCATTATCCGAGTCCACGGCCATTGCCCATACAGCCTCCTCTCTTGTCCACTGCTTCAAGAAGTTTGGTGTTTCTCTGTTCGGCCACAGGAAGGCTCCAGCTACACTCGACAGAGAAGAGGGTTGAGAATGTGCCAACGCTGCTGGGCAAGTGGCTCCCTCCCTCCCTCGGCACTCTTCCTTCTTAACGTTGGTTACATTTTA
Source organism: Geotria australis (assembly GCA_036362915.1). Lineage (NCBI taxonomy): Eukaryota > Metazoa > Chordata > Hyperoartia > Petromyzontiformes > Geotriidae > Geotria > Geotria australis. The sequence goes on along the minus strand of JAZEWU010000058.1, from coordinate 1,323,044 downwards.
CCTTTAATATGCTTTAGTTTTTTTTTTCACTATCGCAATGCACAGCCTTAATCTTATATGGTTATTTGAAAAAAAAAAAAATGTGCAATGCTATGTATTTTGGACTATTTTATTTGAAAAATGTGTGCAATGCTATGTGTAAATGTGTTTTTTTGTTGTTGGTTGATTTAAATGTTGGTTATTTATGAATCTTGTATATATTTTCAATTATTGTCAGCAATTCGCATGTTTGTTGTGTCGCAGGAGTCCCGTAAAGAGCTTGCAGAGCTCACTGGGTAATGTTCTGCTGTAATAATAAACATCTATCATCTATAATGCAAAAGACCTTGCGGAGTTCAATGAAAATGCAAGGGGCTGTGTAAGAAAATGGGAAACTGTAATTTAACCATCGCGCTTCGAAGAATCGCAAAGAAGAAGAATGCAGAATATATAAGGTTTCACCTTTTTTGGCAATGAGAGACGTGTAAACATCTTAAAACACAAAAATAAAACCTTTTGCAAAAACATACAAGCATGTGTGGCTGCTTGCAAACTGGAACCTTTACAAATAGGTGTCCAATTAGTGTTTTAGGATCTTAACACGTCTCTCATTGCCAGAAAGGGCGAGACCTTATATATTCTGCATTATTTGTATACTGGCAAAAAAGGTGCCCATAATATAGCATCTATCTATCTCGGCCGCCTTCCTGCTCACCCCATAACCTGGCCGCGTCGTGTCAGCCACCATCCACGATGTCCGGCCCATCTCGGTGCCCTTCCTACCAGCCCAAGCGGCGAGGCTGTCCGTCGCGAGGAAGATCTCGAGCCGTCTCGGCGGAGAGAGGGCGCCACGGTCGGGCTTGGCCGGGTCCTCCGAAAAAGGACTCGCCACCTGGGCAGCAGACGTCACCCGAAGCACACCTGTGTCACGGTTCGCACAATGTATTCAAACAAGGAGATCGACGCTCGCCACCATTTGACTCCTTAATGTGCGGTTTGCGTTGCCGACTTATGTCAGGCACCGAGCCGCCACCGCTCAGAGGATCTGGGTTCGAGTCCGGGCCGTTTGGCCGGCTGATGAAACTGGGTCCACGAGTGACGCAAAGTCGATGAACACGGCCCGGTCTGCCAATGAGTTAGGTGAATACTGGCAGGCCTTACAGACTCATAGATGCCGCATAGAGACCCGTAAAGGTACAGAGGCTGATAGCCCTAATATAGACACTCAAAACACGTGCAAAGAAGCCCATTGCCACTCGAATTATTTAACGATACTGCTGCTTGTGTCGGCAGTGGTGCTAGAGCATAAATATTAAACATTCAGCACTGTCAATAAGAATAATAATAATGTACGACTGATAACGCGTCGTTGCCACACTGTTGTGTTCACTGTCGAAGAGCGAGAACGACTCAGAGGCTGTAGGAGCGGGGGATGGGGGCAGGCAGCCACGCGGTAACGTTGTCCAGACACTGCATCCTCTATGTATTAAGATGTTATCTGCTAAATTGTTTTTAGCGATGGGAGGAAACCGGAACATCCGGCAAAAGTCCATGCAGACGCGGAGAGAATGCACACACTCCACACGGAAAGGCAGCCGAGCAGGGAATCGAACCCAGAGCCTTCTTGCTGCGAGCGTTACTGCCGTCGTGGCACACCTGCACAGCACATATCGTTATCATATGTGCAGCTTGATAGGTGGCTGCACAGGTGTCTTATAGGTAGAATACGTAGCTACATACCTGTCTGCATAGGTACCTATGCGACCCGAGTTCGAATCTCGCTCACGGCCAACACCAACGACGATTTTCTGAGCCGGTTCTGGGCCTCCCCTAGGTCGACTCAGCCTCATATGAGCACCTAGTGCGGTGTGTAAACATTGCCACTAGGGAGACAAAGGCAGCCGGGCGTGGTGCTGGTCAACCCCCCTCCCCCACTCGTGTGCCGTGTCGACCTTCATAGGTGCTCGCTAACGGCACCTGCCCCTACAGTCTGTTAAATCTATACGGGGGATCTTTGTCCGTTTGTATATATGTAAGCTGCACTGGTAGCTAAACATATGGCTGTTACAGGTCGCTGCATAGCTCCTTGTGTCGGTAGCTGCATCGCTGGCTGCACAGATAATCTGCATAGCTGTCTGTAATAGGTGTGTGGGTGGCTGTGCGGCTCAATCAAGAGCTGGGAGAGATAGCAATCTGGCACAGGGGTGTGTGGGGGGGGGGAGCGTGTGGAACGTGAAGCCGCACCCCAGGTCTGGTAATCCCAGCCCAAGGTGTCGTGATCCCTGTCAGGTAGTACTTGGTATTGCCTGCGAATTCTACCAAACACTTCGAGGCCGAGCTGAAAGACAACGATGTCCAGAGGCTGACGATCGTGCTTCGAAGAATCGCAAAGAAGAAGAAGCCCAGGGTGACACTAGCGACACTCACGGACACTCGCCCTCAAGCTTCTGTTGACCTCAGCGAGACACCCGGCGCACCCGCCAGTGAACCAGGGGTTGGTAGAAATAAGGCGTTGAGGTGTGTTGAGGTGTGGAGTGGCAGGGGCACTCACACGAAGACAAGACAAAGTTCCCCCTATATAGCCTTAACAGACTGTAGCGGCAAGTGCCGTTGGCGAGCACCTATGAAGGTCGACACGGTACACGAGGGGGGTGGGTGACCAGCACCACGCCCGGCCGCCTTTGTCTCCCTAGTGGCAATGTTTACACCCCGTACTAGGTACTCATTTGAGGCTGAGTCGACCGAGGGGAGGCCCAGGACCGGTTCAGAAAATCGTCACCGGTGTTGGTGGCCGTGAGCGGGATTCGAACTCGGGTGATAGCCAGACTTGTCGCCCAGCGCACTAACCACTGGGCCACAGGTCCCAGTGGAGACACACTTACCCATAGACACACGGGGGCCAACAGGCAGCACTGAGATTCACCGACTCTGAGGTAAATCCAGACGCACGGAGGCCCACAGACTCACACGGAGACCCACACAGACCCATATACTGACACGGAAGCCCACTGACCCACAAACAGGCCCACAGACAGCACGGAGATCGATAGACTATACAGTAGATCCACACACACGGAGGCCCACAGACTCACAGACACATAGACTCACACAGACCCAAAAGCTCACACGGAGGCCCACTGACTCACACGGAGGCCCACAGGCAGCACGGAGACACACAGACCCATAGACTCACACGGGAGGCCTACAGACTCACACAAAGACACACACGGACCCATAGACTCGTAGACTCACACGAAGGTCCACAGACTCACACACACACACGGAAACACGCGGCTACGGATATCCGGCACTCCTACCGATTCGATCTTGTTGTCACGCGATGTTGAGAGCCCCCTCGTGCATCTCACGTGGTTGCTACAGTCCTCGACTGCTTTGGAGAGACCGGATGAATCCCAGTGCAAAACAAATTAAATTTCACCGGCTAACCATCCTCGTACGGTGTGGTCCACTAACTAGGTGGTGTAGGCGGTGTGCCCACAGCCACACACAGGCAAGCTACTTGTAAGCCACTGGCACACCCCGAGCCGTCGTGTGGCTGTACCGAGCCAGCTTGACACGGGTCAGGAAGCACGGGTTGCTTTTTTCCACTGCACGAACCAAGCCGTGCCGCTGACATCCACAAACGTGACGTCTGGACCAGCATAGATGATGCAGCAGCGCCGCTGAGTTTAAGTTGTTACGAGCCCAGCTTGGAGCCGAGCCAGTTTCATGTCTAAGCTGTTTTGTTTAACCAACTTGACAAATCGAGAGCACAGCATGAGTCAGTCTCATTTGTCAGGCAGACCTGGGGTGACCTGGAGGTCTCGTGAGGTTAGGGTCCGGCTTGGCACGGTATAATGCCGGTGGATAAAAACCACCTGTGCCGTGCCTCGCCCCATGCTGGCACGGCTCGGATGTTCCAGTGGAAAAGAATTATTGGAGGAACAGCTGACAACCGATTACCAATAGGGATCAAAGTAAGCATGGGGGAGTAAATGGATTGGCCAATGGGACAGCATCTCGGATTACACACGCATACATCCAGACAGGTTTATATAGGTGTTAATTATTACAGCAGAAAAATACCCAGTGAGCTTGCAAGCTCCGGAAGCGGGATTCCTGACATACAACAAAGGTGACTTTGGAGGGATTTTGTCTCAATACTGACGATCGCCAACACAGATGAAACCGGCACGTGGGCCTACAGAGAAACGCAGTGTTGTTAAACAATGAACACACGTTAACAATCAACAAATAGTCACAATTCGGGGTCACAATTTTCCATTTTATTGTTTCTGCTATTGCGTTGAATCCATAATAATTACACGAACGTATCAAAATAACGGTGGTGTAAATGTATACGGTTATATTATCAAAAACAATATAATATACACAACTTTCTCGGTCCACTGGATGAAGGTCTCAGGACGGGTTCAGAGGTCACTTGCCACCAATGTCGGCCATGGCTGGGAACTGAACACAGGTGTCTGCGTTAACAATTCGGTGCTCCGCCTGGCTCCACAATGCATATTCACCAGGTGACTGGAGCCTATCCTGGCAGACACAGGGCGCAAGGCAGGGCTACATCCGGGATGGGATGCCAGTCCATCGAAGGACACCGGGGGCAATTTACTCAGCAGGTCGTTTAACATAGCCAGCGTGTCTCTTGACTGTGGGAGGAAACAGGAATACGCGGCGACAACCCACGCGAACACGGGGACAACAAGGAAACTCCACATAGAACTGCACCCGAGCTGGGTATTGAACCCGGGAACTTCTTGCTGCGAGGCCACAGCGCTACCCGCTACGCAACCCCCACTGCATATTCATTGGAAAATAATTGATTCTTGCAAGCAAGATTCAACAGATGTATCATGAATGTCAGAATTAATTTAACTGCAGGAATTAGCATCGCGGCGTCTCAATGAAACCGCGTCTCAAGACACTGTACAGAAACAGTGGGCGAGTTTACATAATTATTTGAGCGAGGCAGGGATAAAGTGAGATGAGAGGGGAGTAAAGTGGGTGTAGAGGGGAGAGGCAGGCGAGTGAGATGAGAGGGTGGTAGACAGAGGGGAGATGTAACCAGCGGTGAGTGTAGGGAGCGTCTCGAGACAGGGTCGCGTTTTGACGCGCGGTCTCGGGTTTTCTCCCACACGCAGTTCCACACAACTCACTCACAGTGAACCGGTCACACATCAAGAGAATCGGCGAGGCTTCCCGGATAAATATGCGACATTATTAAAATTAAACATTATTATTATCACCATAATCATGACTATTCTATGCTTTACAGATCAATATATTATTGGAGCATTTTCTTGTAATTGTACATGGACATGACCACGACCACAGCCCCCTGTACATGCCCTGGGGGCTTCACTGCTGCCCCGGGTGCCCCAGAGGCTCGCTGTTGTGGATATTATTGTTGTTGTGGCACTTGTTATTGTTGTGATGATCGTTGTGGTTGTTATTGTGGCTCATGTTGTTGTGGTTCTTGACGTTGTGGTGTACCGTGGTGTCACTCCGACCCACATTCCCCTGCTCTCCCTCCCTCGCTCCCTCCCTCTGCCTCATACCTAAATGTTATTTCTTTTAATTTAAAAAAATAAATACATTTGTTTGAAGTATCTCGAAAACGCGGTTGCATTTACACGCCCGACACTTTCAAGTTATCGTTTACTTAACATGGAGGCTTTAGCAGCCAATTTGTTAAGATTTCTAACGAAATTTTCGGTAACACCACGCTGGAGACCTGGACAAATTTCTGGTCTTCAACTCGACTTGTCAATGTTGATGTGTCCACAGCATCCGGCCTTCGCTCGTCTCCATCTAATAAAACCATTATTTGGCCGATAACGTCTTAGTATATCGAGGACGTGGGCGTCTGGCAAAAATGTTGGCGCCGGCTTACCGCGCGACCGCCTTCCCCCTCACAATCCTCTCTGCGCTCCCCGGCGCCTCCGATTCGCTCTCTCAGCGAAACCACGCGGCGCATCGCACGAGGTACATAATAATTATCAGCGACGCCTCCTGGCAGGACGGTGCCCATCGTGGCGACGGAGGGCCCGGCCAGGGCCGCCAGGCCGGGGCCGCTCGGCCTCTACTGGCGTAGGAGGTGCAGCACAAGCTCCTCGTCTTCGGCCAGCGACAGCCCCGTGTCCATCACACCCCCAGCATCGTCACCATCATCACCATCATCGGACTGTGCCCGCCGCCGCTTGCGAGCGGAGCCCGCGCGGCGGTCGCCGCTCATCCTACTCCGCGTTGTCGTCTCCGTCACCTCCTCCTCTCCACCGTCCTCGCCGCTCGCCTCGGACGAGCTGCGGTGGCGGAGCGGGTGGGCGACAGGGCAGCCGGAGGTCACGGCAAAGGTTTAGAGGTTAAAGACGCACACCGTGAGGCATGGAGTTCTCAACCTTTTACACATCGAGGCCCACTTGGTCCGCTCGGGTCTAATCTCCCCGGCTTCAGCCATCAACACCGACCAGCGCGGTGAAGAATTGAAACAACACACCCCCCTCGACCCGCACGGCGTGCGCATGTGTACCTGTCACGTTTCTCCTCCTCCGCATCCTCCTCCTGGTCATCACGGTACTTGTCGGGGTCGGGCAGCATGCTGGGGTCGAACTCCCCTCCGTCATCGTCGCTGTCGTCGCTCCGGCCCAGCACGGCGGTGCCCTCCTCATCCTGCGCAACACGCGCGCGCGCGCACACACACGCACGTGTCGCGTTAGGTGACGACGCAAAGACAAAGCCTCGGTCGGAATGTTCGGGCAACTGCTGTCAGGAGGGATGTAGAGGGGGGAGTAGATATTTACACACCGCACCCGGGGACTCATTTGAGGCCGAGTCGACCTGAAGGCACGCACGGATACTCACGGTTATGACAATCACGCGCGTAGATACGCAGCAGTTATTACGGAGAGCATTCACTCTTCACACAAGTATTCGGTACTCGTGTACAAAAAAAATGACAGATCCCCCCCTTAGTCTGAACGGACCGTACACGGTCAAGTGCTGTTAGCGAGTAGCACCAATGAAGGCAGGCACGGCACACGATGGGGTGGGTGGCCAGCACCACGCCTGGCTGTCTCCTTAGTGGTCATGTTTTGGGGGCGGGGGGCGGCCCAGGACCAGTTCAGAAAATCGTCGCCGCTGGCCCAGAACTGGTTCACGCGTCACTCCTGGTGTCGTTAGCCGTGGCCAGGAATCGGGTATTCGGGTTGGTACCGGGAGGGACCTAACCACCACACTGCCACGCCCCGCACACACACACACACTGCGATGTGCAGTCGCGCGCGACACACACGCGCTGCGCACGCGCGCTGCGCACTCGCTCGGCGCACTCTCGTCACACGTGTGTCGCACGCCCGTCACACCGTCATCGCACCCTCGTCGTCACCCTCCTCATCGCACGCTCATCGCACGCTCGCGAGCGCTGCGCCCCCACCCAGGGAGCGGCGAGTAGCGGGGCGCAACGGCGCCCACTGTGACCCACCAACCCCGCGGGCAGGGAAAGGGAGGAGGCGGGGGAGGGGTGGGGGGAGCAGGGAGGGAGGGAGGTGGAGGGGAGGTGAGCGGCGCGAGGCAAGTGTGGATCTGTCTTGCCCTCAGGTGAGGGAGGGAATCGGACCAGACGGGAGAACAGAGCGGAAGAGAGGGCATCAGAAGGGAGGTGAAGGGAGAGTTGGGGAGGGGAGGGGAGGAGGGGGGATAGAAGATGGGTAGGGTGGAGGGGACAGGGCAGGACAGAGTATAAAGTATAGATAAATAGAGACATGTTTATTATTACAGCAGAAAAATACCCCCAGTGAGCTTGCAAGCGCTTTACGAGATTCCTGCATTGACCACAACAAACACGGGAACGGGGGGAACGTGGCGAGTGGGTGGGTGAGTCAATGATGTGACCTCCAGTGTGGTGGTGGGTGGTACACATTGTGGTAGATGACACGAAACGGTCCGTCTAGCCGACGGAGGCCTCAACAGGGGTAGCGAAATCAACAAACGACAATCACCGGAGCAGTAACCGCGGTAATAGTCGCAGCAGCAGCAGCTACAGAAGAGTGACAAGGAGCTGACAGGTGACCCGCTCGCTCGCCCGTGCCCAGAGTGAATCACCGAGCGCTGGATCGTCAATAGACAGCGGGCGTGTGCGAGCACAGCTCCGGGTTTAAGTGGCTGTCGTTAAAACATCTTATTTGCGTTTTTTGCCAACGTTATTTATGCTTTAATTAAACTTGTCGACACACGAGCAGGGCGGGGCTGCCCACGAGCTACCCACAATGCTGCCCGCCCTGCGGTGCCGCCCTCCACTCCTTTATCGGCCGCTCTCCTGATAGTCCGTTCCACCCGCGACGAGTCAATTAATTAGCAGAGTACCCGCCCTACGGGGGATCTCGTTCCAAGCGTGGAACGTGTCCTTCCGACGCCAGGATAGAGGCGGAGGAGTGCTCAAGCGTGATGGCGGTACCGTAGTGCAGTGGTTCATAAAGTGTGTGCCGCAGCAAACTCACAGGGGCACCGCGAGTTATTCCAAATTTTCGATATGTGCCATATTATATTTTCTGACTATGGGCGCCGTGGAAAAAAATCCTGATACACTAAGGGCGCCGTGAGCCGAGAAAGTTTGGGAACCCACTGCTGTAGTGCAAAGGTGGGAATCTAATGCTGAAATCGTGTTAATGTTTCGGAAGAGTGATCATCAACAAGTGGGAAGCAAACCTGAAAAGCCTCGGTGGTGTGCCGATAAAAACTCGCGCTTACGAAGGATTCGAACCAGGTACCCTCGGTGCCTACATACATATTACAAACACTCGCTCCTCCGCTCGTCCGCCACTCATCACCTCTGCTGGCCCATAAGCTCCACGTCATCTAGGCCCGTCGCTGCCTCACAGGAAGGAGCTGCCGCCCGGGCGGTGTCTGCAAGGTGCTCGGCACCCCCATCCCCCGCCCCCCACCCCTCACTGGAGGCCGGCTCGCGCCACAGGCCAGACCGCATTGCTGTGGCGCTCGCGGTTCGAGCGTTTACGCGCGACGGCGAAATTACCCCCAAATTATCGCGGGGTCGAGCGGGGTCGCGGTGATTCGGTGTGGCGCGTCGGCCTCCCGCGTGCCACAACCACCGCCGCGGCCGGGAGGAGGTTGGCTCCCCTCCCGTGGTGTTTTTATCCATCCATCCATTTTCTAAACCGCTTGTTCTGGTGAGGGTCGCAGTGGCAGCAGTCCAAGGAGAGTGGACCAGACATCCCTTTCCTCAGCAACAGATTCCAGCTCTTCCTGGAGGGGGATTCCCAGGCGTTCCCAGGCCAGCCGAAGGATATAATCCCTCCAGCGTGCGCTGGGTTGGCCTCTAGGTCTCCGCCCAGTGGGCCGTGCCTGGTAGACGTCCCGAGGGAGCCTTCCGGGGGGCATCCTTACCAGCTGCCCGAACCACCTCAACCGGCTCCTCTCAATCCGAAGAATCAGCGACTCTACCCTGAGGTTGTCCCAGATTTCTGGTCTTTTTGTCCCGTCCCTAAACGTCCCTCCGGCCGTGCCGTCGTGGGACGCTCAGCTTGGAACAGCAAGCGAGTGGCGGCGCTCGGCGACCCGGACGCTGCAGGGCCGCGCGGTGACCTCCGCATGCACCAGGACCTTCCTACCGCTGGAGGTCACTCTCCGGGACACTGTCAACATCACCTTTTGTGTTTTTTTAAAGCTTTCATCTGATCGGCTTCGTCCGTCAACAGCCGCCAACCGGTTCTTTTATTATCTTTGCCCTTTTTAAGTGTGGCGCCTTAAACATTTTTGAAAGGTGGCTAATAGGTGCAAATTACTATCATTATTACTATAAGTACTGCTCCTAAGTTGTGCTTTCGGCATAGCCGTAGCGAGCGTTCCTCCTCTGTCCTTCGCGACGTTTGGCCTCCCACATTACAAATCATATGCGATTCTTCGAAGCACGATGGTCAGCCTCTGGACATCGTTGTCTTTCAGCTCGGCCTCGAAGTGTTTGGTAGAATTCGCAGGCAATACCAAGTATTACCTGACAGGGATCGCGACGTGAACGCTTCTACCTTGATCCGTAAAAGCCTCCATCGATATATTATTATTAATAATATATCTGTCCTTCGCATCTTCTGAAAAGGCATTTTAAAATCTGAAAATCTATTATCATCGTCTATCGAGTGTCTCAGCTCGGGTGCCTTTCTGTGTGGAGTATGCACATTCTCCTCATGTCCGCGTGGGTTTTCGCCGGGCACTCCGGTTTCCGCTGACAGTCCAAAGACATGCTGCTGCATAGGTTAATTTGCCTGCTGACTAAATTGCTCCCGGTGCCCTGTGATGGACTGACGTCCTATCCGAGGTGTAGCCCTGCCTTGTGCCCTGTATCTGCCGAGATAGGCTCCGGCTCACCGCAACCCTTACAGGTTTAAGCGGTTTACTGACGATGGATGAATGTATGAGTGTGCAGGCGGTGTAACCGCACCGGGGCCTGCTGCTCGTCCCCCCACGGTAACCTCACCTGTTTGCGTCCCCGCTTGCTCAGTGCCCGGCGCTCCTCCTTGGCTCTTAGACGCTGATCCTGCAACGAAAACACGAATCACGTCGCCCGCGTTAGACGACCGAGCGGTTACGACAACCCAAACGAGAAAGCCAAACCGTCGACGATTACCGGCCTCTGATAATAACAAAGTAATTGGTGAGAGCGGCAAGGTGGCCCGGTGAGTGCCGCTGCCGCCTCACAGCAAGACGGTTTCGGTGCATTTAATAATAAATAATAATAATTATTATTATTTTACATTTATAATGCGCACATATTCATTCACTGTCGAAGGTACTCATTCGACAAGAGAACGACTCAGAGGCGCGAGGAAAGTGCAGAGAGGTGGAGGAGGCAGCCACGCGGTTTGCCGGCGCCAGATTGCCACACACTGCTTCCTATATATTAGGATGTTTTTTTTCATTCATTCATTCATTTTCAGAAACCGCTTAATCCCATACAGGGTCGCGGTGAGCCGGAGCCTATCCCGGCAAGCAAAGGGCGCAAGGCAGCGGATCACCCAGGATGGGACGCCAGTCCATCGCAGGGCGCCTGTGGCAATTCAGTCTAATAAGTGCCCGCCTCCCGGGAAATCGCCGACGAGCCTGTATAGGGTTTGGTCTATTATGTGCACGCATCCACGGAGGTCCATCGACGAGCCCGTATTGGTTTTGGTCTAATAAGTGCACGCATCCCCGGAGGTCAGCGCTCGTCAGCATGTATTAGCACTAGAATTACCACAGTTATCCAAGCAAAGGAACCATCGGAATGAACCAAACAAATCGCTCCACCAACTACGAACGGCCATGCACCACCACCCACGGAATCGAGAAAGAGCTGCACGCAGACATGCATGGCTTAATCTTTGAGACATTAGGATGTTATCGGCCAAAATAATTAGCGAGTATTTTTTAAGTTGTGGGGGGAAACCGGAGAGCCTGGAAGAAACCCACGCAGAACAGGGGGAGAACACACAAACTCCACACAGAAAGGCGCCCAAGGCGGGGATCGAACCTGCTCAGGCAAGACCATTCTTTCTGTTAGGCGCGGATGTTACCACCGCGCCACCCTGCCGCCCTGTGCGCGTGGGTTTCCACCGCGATACTCCGGTTTTCTGCCACGGTCCAAAGACACGCTGCTCCTACTGCCTAGGCTGACTAAACTGCCCCCGATGCGCTACGATGGACTGCCGTCACATCCTGGGTATAGCGCTGCCTTACACCCTGAGTCTGCCGGGATAGGCTCCGGCACCCTGTGACCCTCTACAGTCTACAAGATTAAACGGGTGCCAATAACGAACGAATGAAAAACAGTTGTGAGTACATTCGACGTTCGCTCTGTTATTACAGCGCGAGGCTGTCGTGATGGACCGCTGTGGTCTCACAGTTGGGGACGATGTTGCTAAGTCTAATCCTAATCGAGCAATCCGCCGTGTAAATTTTATAAATTTTGGCCAAAACCTGGCACACGTCGGCCTCATCTCCAATCGCACCGAGCGATCTCCATCGCCCAGTGTGAAGCAGCCGGCCGCGTTGTATGTTATGGTCAACGCGTCCTTTAGATTAACCGGGGAGGGCCGCCGGATCCCGACCGCGTGCACCCGTTCAACAAAGCGGGCCGCCACCGCCGCCCGTGTGCCGTACGGGCGGCGTCGCAGGCGGTCGTAGGATTAACACCGCAATCTCGCAAACCCACAGAACTCTCGCACGTGCTTTCTAGGTGCCACTACCTGCACCCCCCCACCGCCCCACCTCCCCCAACATCCGTCCCACTACTCGTGGTAAGCTCGTGCTTGCTGCCAATGCGGGCAGGGGGGCTTTAATCCGCCAGCCCCGATTCGGGTCTTGGCGACGCAAATTTGACAAGATGATTAAATAGGCCAAACCCCCGGTACTCGATTACTCATCGTTACATTGGTGACGTGATCCAACGCCTTCATTAACCGTCGGGGATCAAGGTAGAAGCGTTCACGTTGCGATCCCTGTCGAGTAATACTTGGTACTACCTGCAAATTCTACCAAACACTTCGAAGCCAAGGAGATGAAAGACAACGATGTCCAGAAGCTCAACAGACGCCAGAAGCCCCTCAGTCTGGAGCAAGAAGAGAGGCCAATGCCCGCCGCCTTTAAGGCCAGCACTGACTATTATATCTCTAAATGTTGAAAGATTGTCTGCAACTAAAGAAGAACTTGTTGCAATGGGAAACTGTCGTATAACCATCACGCTTCGAAGAATCGAATCGAATTCGAAACCAGGCACTCATTTGAGGCCGAGTCGGCCTAGGGGAGGAGGCCCAGGACCGGTTCAGAAAATCGTCACTGGTGTTGGTGGCCGCGAGCGGGATTCGAACGCGGTTCGCAGCCGCGCACGCAGCGAGGCGCGCTAACCGCTGCGCCACCGCTCCCCTCCAGCACGCACACACGCGCGACTAATCGGTGAGTGGACGCTCCGGTGCGAGCGACGGGGCGCGTTCCGAGTCGTCCCCCGCTCCACCAATCGTCTTTCAGTTTCCTTCGTGTGAACCGCGCCTGGCGTGGCGGCGGCGGCCGTAGGGGTGGGGGCACCTCCCCCGGCGCCGGTGGCTGAGTTGGCACCGGCACAATTGGCGGCGGTGCCAATCGCGCCGGCTTGCCAACGCCCGCACCTGCCACGCCGTGAGGGGAGACGCGAGGAGACCCGCCGTGGCAACATGCCACGGCCGCCACCCTTCTCTGCCGCCCAGAACAGACTGTGGCCACTACACATGGTCTGCCACAGCCACTCCTTTGCTCAACCTGCCACAGCAACTCCCTTGATACATTGCTACCTGCTACAGCCACTCAAATCAATTCAACGTTATCGTTAATTCTGCCATATGTAGTACGGGACATATAGAGGATCGAAATGCCGTTTCTCTCATACCCCAGGTGTTGGCATATACATGGACTGGAACACAACAACACTAAAATAAAAAATACTAATTTTTTTTAAATATTTACAAGTTAATCTAAGCTGGGGGTCGGGGGGGACAATAACAAGGCACAGATCTAGAACAACAACAAATATAATTACAACAAATATAGTGCAAGTGATATAGATGAAAAGATGTGCAAGTAATATGCCATCTACAGGACGAGTCGTTTGCTCAACCTGCCACAGCCTCTCCTCTGTGCTGCATGTCACAGCCACTACTTTGTGCAACCTGCCACATTCAACTCCCCTGCTACCTGCCACGGTTCAGGGTGTTTTCCAGGCTCCGACCAGCGCGGTGCAGTAACGTTCGAACAACCGGCGCGACCGAGAAAGCCGCAGGGAGACCTTCGTCTACAACACGTTGTATACGTTTGCAGTCGACGTAAGCGGCGTGCGATGGATTCTGTCCAAACACGGTTATAACAGACATGACGGGGAGCTTTGATTGAACGATCCACGTTCTTTCCTCTCCCGCCGATTCCCACGTCACTTCAGGGATTCCCCGCTCTTCCCTGCATTCATTCGTTAATCCTGTAAAGGGTCGCGGTGAGCCGGAGCCTATCCCGGCAGACACGGTGCAGAGCAGGGTTATACCCAGGATGGGACGCTAGTCCATCGCAGCGCACCGGGGGCAATTTAATCAGCGGGCCAATTAACCTAGGCAAGAGCAGGAGCAGCGTGTCTTTGGAATGTGGGAGGAAATCGAAGTTATCGCGGCGAAAACCCACGCGGACACGGGGAGAAAACACGCAAACTCCCGAGCCGGGAATCGAACCCGGGTTGTTTTCTGCAGTGCGGCGGCAGCGCTACCACACCGCGCCGCCGTGCCGCCCTTCCCCATGACATTCGAACCAAAAAAATGTTTGTTTAATTAAAGGGACCCAAGTTCCGCCGCTACGGTTCTGTAAATCTCCGCGGGGGGCTGGCAGACGGAGCAGAAGTAAAGGGCCCTGCTTGAAGGGGAGCGCCGTCTGTGGCGGCTGCTGCGCCCGGGGCTCGGCACACCGGCGCAGGACGCCGTGATAGCGCCGTGCCAACGCGCACAAACAGACAACGATCCCTCGTATAGCCTTAACAGACTATTGGGGCCAACGCACACACGCGCGCTAACACACACACACACACACAAAAACAAACACCCCCTCCCCCCGTATAGCCTTAACAGCTTAACAGACTGTAGGGTCAAGTACCGTCCACGATTAACACTTATGACGGTCGACACGGTGCACGAGGAGGCGTGTGACCAGCACCACGTCCGGCCGTCATGTCACCACCAAGGTGGCACTGGCCCCCCCACCGCCTACTTGCACCAGCAGCGAGACTAGCAGCCACGCGAGCAGTCAGCGCGCGCTCACTCACCCTGTGCTTGCGCTTGACCTTCTCGCGGTACAGCTCCTTGTCCACCTTGTCCTCCCGGGAGAGACGCTTCCGCGCCAGCTGCACGTTGATGCCTCCGGGCCCCTCTTCCTCCTCCTCTTCCTCCTCGTCCTGTGCGGCCATGCTCTGCGTCGGCGGCCATGCCTGCACCTTCTGCTCGCGTGCGTGTGTGCGAACAAGAGAAACAACGCCCCGTGTGAGCTTGACCGTACCGTTGGGGCGAGGGCCCGTTTGTGTGGAGTTTGTGTGTTCTCTCCCCCCCTGTTCTGCACGGGTTTCCTCTGGCTTTTCCGGTGCCATATTGCCACACACCGCTTCCTATATATTATGATGTTATCGGCCAACTAATGAAGGAGTGTTTTTTTTAATGAGTTGTGGGAGGAAACCGGAGAACCCGGAGGAAACCCACGCAGAACAGGTGGAGAACACACAAACTCCACACAGAAAGGCGCCCAAGGCGGGAATCGAACCGCCTCGGGCAAGACAATTCTTTTTGTAGGGCGCAGATGACTCATTTCATTATGCCGGTGCCGGGTTACGCACCTCTCCCTCGTCGGTGAAGAGGACCCGCGTGTTCACTTTGAGCTTCTTCTTGAGCACGCGCTTCGCCTCGCGCACGCGGCTGCTGCTTCCGCCGCCGCCCCTCCGCTCCTTCTTCTGCGAGGTCACCTGCGGGGGTCACGGGGCAAAACCGGGGTCAACGGAGGTCGAGATGTCATCGACGTCGACGACGCACCTATAAAGTCCGCAACCGCACGCGAGGCGGTGGGCAGCCGCCACCGCGCCCGGCTGCCTTTGTCTCCCTAGTGACGATGTTGACGTACCACACCGGGTACTCATTTGAGGCTGAGTCAACCGGTTCAGAAAATCGTCGCTGCTGTTGACCATGAGTTGGAATCGAACTTGGGCAGCCGGGTTTGTAGCACAGCGCGCTAACCACTACACTCATGCATGACAAACAAACATCCCCGTATAGCCTTAACAGACTGTAGGGTCAAGTGCCGTTAGCGAGCACCTATGAAAGTCGACACGGCACACGAGGCGGTGGTTGACCAGCACCACGCCCGGCCCACCTTTGTCTCCCTAGTGGCAATGTTTACACACGGTTTACACACTACACTAGGTACTCAATTGAGGCACCGACACACAACAAAAAAAAACAAACAACCGTCTTTCGCCACTAAGTGGCGGTGACGTCACCACGTCGCCTGTGCCAGGCCACATGCACCCCGAGGCCACACAACATACACTCATACACAAGCACTCACACACCCATGCAGGAACGCGCACACACACACACAAGACAAACGTCTCCAATTTCCCGGCCAGACGGTTGGGCTGAGTGCACTATGGCGCCCGAGGGCCTGGGGGTGCAGCTAGCACCCCGCCCAGCTGCCTTTGTCTCCCCCAGTGCTGAAAATTATACTCACTTAACACCAGGTTCCCATTTAATGCAGAGTTAACACAGGGGAAGGACCTGGGTCAAGTTCTGATTCGTACTTGCATCTGATGTTAGCCGTGCCCGGGTATCGAACCCAGCTTGCCGGTTCGTATCGCATTCCGCTAACCACATGCTGACTCCCCATGCAAAGACAAATATCCCCTGTGTTGCGGCCTACGCAGATTGTTGCAGCCAAGTGCTGTTCGTGAGCGCCTATTAAGGCCGCAACGCCACGCGGTGAGACTGGTGTAGCCGGCAACACGCCCGGACGCCTTTGTCTCCCCGGTGCTGATGTTTAGACACTGCACCAGGTACTCATTTACAACTGAGTCGACCTAGGCGAGGGCCGGGACCTATTCACACATTCGCCACCGACGTTGGCGGTGAGCGGCAATCGGAATTCGGATTGGCAAGCTCGTAGCGCGGCGTGCTAAGGCTGCGCCACCGTTCCCCAACTTCAACCGCCGTTCACTATCAAGTGGCGGTGACATCACCACGGAGCCTGTGCCAGGCCAGGTGCACCTAGAGGAAAAATTCCCTACACATGAACACCACAGACACACACACTCGCACTCGCAAGCAAAACCACACACCTCAAATGCTAACACACTATCACACATAAAGAGACAAAGATCCCCTGTATAGCTTTAACAGACTGCTGGGGCAAGTGCTTTTAGCAAGTACATATGAATGCAGGGGTGGGTAGTCAAACATCGCCCGGCCACCTTTGTCTCCCGAGTGGCAATGTTTACACACTGCTCTGGTTACTCATTTGAGGCTGAGTCGACCTAGGGGAGGCCCAGGACCGGTTCAGAAAATCGTCACTGGTGTTGGCCGTGACCGGGATTCGAACTCGGGTCGCCAGATTTGTAGCCCAGCGCGCTAACCACTGAGCTACCGCTCCCCACTATGGTGACGTCACCATGGGGCCTGTGCCAGGCCAGGTGCACTAATACACACACATACACTAACACTCATACTAGTACACACTAACACGCATGCAGAAGTCAAGACAAGTGCATTCAGATCGTGCCTCGTGTCAGAAAAGCACTGCAAGGCACCTCACCATCATGCCACACACACACATCACCAACACATATATCATTATGAGGCCAGGGCACACCCCCCCCCATCACTCACTCGCTCACACCACCGCTCGTCAAGAGGCCCCAACGATAAAACCACAAGCCAAACCGCGCGTCTAATCCCGCTCTCAACGCTAAATCACGCGCAAAGCTCGTATAATAAACGATCGTGCTCATTAGAAAAAAAGAATTAAAAATAAACTCGTAATGCTTCTGATGTAAGTTTGCCACAGCTCGATTCGTGATGGTTGCCCTTCAGAGCTGTTCTTTCGGGACAGCCGTGTCGAGTGATCTCCCTCTCTCCCTCGCGACGTTTCGCCTCCTACGGTATAAGTGGCAGACGATCATTATCATTACATTAAATACGGTCGGATAACTTTCCCCTCAGCTCGCAGTGGAGCCAGACAAGCGCCTCATCCAGCAGTGGATTGACAACAGGACAGTGCGCATACCAATCTATGCCGATGAGAGCCTGTAAAGTTAACCCAAACCGAGCGCCCTATGCCAAACCACGCACCATCGATCGCTCGGGGCGACAAGCAAGCAAAGTGCAGAGGCGGACAAACCTGTTCGAGCCGCGCCGGATAATGGAGGCCACATTGCGAGCCAAGACGGCGGAATAACGTCGCTGGCTCGCCGGAGCGGGATGGTGTAAAATATACCGATGTGGGTTTTCACGGATCGATGTTTGAGAATTGCTTTCCACAGCTGTTCTCTCGGGATAGCCGTGTCGAGCGTACCGTCTCTCTCCTTCGCGACGTTTCACCTCCCCACGCTCAGACCTGAGGATGCCTCCAGTGTGGGAGGCGAAACGTCGCGAAGGAGAGAGAGGGAGAGCCAGACACGGCTATCCCGAAAGAACAGCTATGGAGAGCAATTCTCAACGTGTAGAATACCCAAACTCACCACGTTTACAACTAACCGGCGCGATCTATATATAACGGAGCAAGTGTGTTTTTTACGTGTCCCCCACATTGATCGTAACCTTATCGCGGTGGAGGGGTTTGCAACGTTCCAACGAACCCCAGAGCTATGTCAACCGCAGTCCAGTACTCCTGCTAGGGTCTCCCTTGGTGCACAGGTCTGGAATCCAAACAGCTGGGATTCACAGCTCCTCCTCAGTCAATCCACTGTTGGATGAATTAATCCCTGCCGGTGGCTGCGCGAGCCTTTGACACCTTACAATGGGCTGAAAGCGCATCACTTCGCAGTCAGCGGCGGTTACACTTCACCAGGACGGTCACGGTGGAATGGCGAAACTTGGGGGCTGAGATGCTTGTGGATTTCGCGTCCGGGTTTTAACGTCGCTCGCACGTGTTTAAAAGGCTTGCGCGCTCCCCAACGGCTTCCGCGGATTTCTAGCGAGACGCCCTCGCCACGGCA
>JAZEWU010000058.1:1130150-1143592 GCA_036362915.1 Geotria australis | reverse complement strand
ATTTTTTTTCCCCCACCCCAGCGCCGATTAAGTCTCCGTGCTTTGCGCGGAGGTTGACGACAGATGCGCTCGCACCCAAGCGCAACGAACGCGTCGTTCTCGCCGTCAACTCTGGCTCGGCCGACGCACACCGACACTAAACGTCTTTCAGACACGATGGCCTGCCAATTATAACCCATAACGCGGTACAAACTCGGTTGGGTTTGTAAATGGCAGGGGCTGCCACCACCGGAGGAAAACCTGGCAGGACCTTCCTGAAAAACGAGTTGATGATGCTCGATTCCTGAAGGAGCTGTCGTGACCGAAAAAAACCCCCGCACGGTCGTTAAAGCGCGACCGCTTTTTTTCGACATTTTATTTTCGTCCTGAAATTCATTCTCCGGGTCTCCCAGGACCCCCCACTCCCGCTACACTGCGAAGCCGCTTTGGATGCTGAAAAAGGCCGCGTGTAATTAATCGGGTCTAACCGCGGCACTGCCCGGTGTAACGGGGTGTAAGTGCGTGTAACTGCGGCGCGGACGGGCGGAACCGGGTGTATCTGTCGCGTTGCTGGGTGTAACTGTTTATAACTGTGTAAACCGCGGCCGCTGCCAGGTGTAACAGGGTGTAACCGCGGCACTGCCTGGCGTAACCAGGTATATCTGTGGCGTTGCTGGGTGTAACAGGGCGTAACTGTGTGTAACCGCAGCGCTGACCATAGTGCTTCGAAGAATCGCAAAGAAGAAGACCGCAGCGCTACCGGGCGTAACAGGGTTTCTTCTTTGCGATTCTTCGAAGCGCGATGGTGTAACCGCTGCACTGCCGGGTGTAACAGGGTGTAACCGCGGCGGCTCCGGGCATAACACGGTGTAACCGCGGCACTGGTGGTAACCGCGGCACTGGGTGTAACCGCGCTGCGCGTGTGTTTTGCCGAGCAGTACCTGAACCGCGGCTGCACCAGCTACTTTTCCTGCAAGGAGACGGACGGGAAGATCCCGCAGAACCGCAAGAGCGCCCAGGTACCCGCACACCCCCCCTTCCCCCCCTCGTCTCGGCCACTGCTAAACCACACCGTGTCAGCCACTCTACAATTAATTGTGATATTTGCTGTTTGTAGAAATGTGGTATTGGCCAAGCTTCCCAATGTTAAAACAACGATATGCAAATTACTCTATCGAGAACACACTGGTTTCCTCCCACAGTCCAAAAACATGCTGTTGCATAGGTTAATTGGCCTGCGGACTAAATTGCCCCTGGTGCTCTGTGATGGACTGGCGTGACATCTTAGGTATAGCCCTGCCTTGCGCTCTGTTTCTGCCGGGGTAGGCTCCGGGTCACCGCAACCCTGTACCGGATTAAGCGGTTTCTGACAGTAAGGGGAAATATTGCCCCTTACTGCTAAAACTTGACAGCACCGTCCTGAAATAGAGTCTTGAGACACAGTGAGGCTTTCCCGCATTAACACGTTTCATTCTTTTTCTCGGTTGACATTAAGCATGCGGAGGAGTAACTTGATTTTTATCGAATCAAATTGGCCCCGTGTTCATCCAATTAAATTGAGTCCCAGGCAACGCTTCGGACAAGCGTGTGTTGTTAAGTTCTTTGCTGTAATTAAATCAACGTCGCGGGCAGTCCCTGCTCGGCAGTGCATGTAAAGTACATTAAACATCGCGCACCGCC
Source organism: Geotria australis (assembly GCA_036362915.1). Classification (NCBI taxonomy): domain Eukaryota; kingdom Metazoa; phylum Chordata; class Hyperoartia; order Petromyzontiformes; family Geotriidae; genus Geotria; species Geotria australis. The sequence goes on along the minus strand of JAZEWU010000058.1, from coordinate 1,141,933 downwards.
GTGGTGGCCGAGCGAAGAGGAGGTTTAATCAGCGGGTGCCCCCCCAGCTGCGAGGCACGCTTCGGCAAGTGCCGCCGCGGTCATTAGCGAAAAAATATGGAACGGAGCCCGAACGGCGTGCAAAGAAGCTCGGGGAGGGGATGCGCGCACGCGGAATTACCGTTGCCCCGCCGCCGACACTTTCCGCGCCCCGCGCTCCAAATTGGGATTTACGGCGAGAGTGGGGAAAAAAAATAAAAATGATGCGCAGCGGGGAGGCGGTAGGGGGGTTGGGCGGGGAAAAAAAAATCACGGATTAATCTCGCTCCGGGCGTGTATTTTTATTTTGGGAGGAAAATTGGAATGTCAGGGTGGGTGTGATTCACCTGTTCCCGTGACAATAAGTCCACGGCAAGCAGCCAGCCGTGCTGAGAGAGCAAGCTGCTCTATCCGTGACACCCGAACGAATCGCGCGGGATAAATGGCGGCGCCGGTCGGCGCTATCGGACGACTGCTCAGCGCCGCCCTCAAGGTTGACCGGCAGATAATTTCAATGGGAAATTCCGCGCCGGTAATTTTTCACGTCGTTTTCACGCTGACGCGCTGCCGCCGGGCGTCGCCGTGTGTTTGACGGCGGCGAGTGTCTGATGGGTTTGAGCGGTTACAATGTCCTTTGTTAAATCCTTGAGGCGGCGGTTTGTTTCGGGCTGACACCGCAGCCAGCGGGGCCCTCGCTTTGAACACCGTGCAATACGATTTGGGTTAATGTAGAGGCCAGGTGTGACCGTATCTCACGGGAAAGCGGCGAGCGCATTTATTCCGGAGAGGTGTAAGTGGTCTCGCTGTGGATTTATGGGTTCTTATGCTTTTCTTACGGAGACTGAGATTTTTGCGAGTCTGCAGGTCTCTGTGTTAGTCAATGCGATGTGGATTTATTTATTTAGCTTCTAAATGTCACCGCTTCTCAATACGCTCGTGCCTCGCAGCACAACACGATTTGGCTCGTGCCCCGCGGCAAGAAGCGTCCTGGTTTGATTCCCGAATCGGGTTCCATCTTGCGTGGAGTTTGTATGGTCGCCGCCTGTTCTGCATGGGTTTCCTCTGGGTTCTCCGATTTTTTCCTCCGTAGCCAAAACAACCGCACGCGCCGTAACCGGTATTGACCAAAACGTCTTAATACTGAGAAATATACCTGCAGGTTAATCAATTGGGTTCACACACAGCAGAGCAATCCCCCCCCTGCTGCGACAAAACTTGGCAGGACCGTCGGGACAAAGACTCCTGAGACTCAGCAAAGAGTGCGTATTTGTATTCTTACTGCGAAATTATATTGTTTATGCATCGGAGTCAGTGCCCGCAGAACTCTTCATTGTACTGATGTAGGTTTTAACGGCTGAATAACTAAATAAGCATTGCTTTCCAAAGCTGTTCTTTCCGGATAGCCGTGTCGAGCGCTCCCCCTCTCTCCTCTTAATTGTCATAAATGTTAGCGTTGGCGGAACGATGAGCGAAGCTAAATGGACCTTGCCTACGGTCACACAAGTTGTGACAGTGCCAGGTGGAGGCTCGTCCGAAAATTATGTTAAAATATTTTTTGTTAAATTCATAATGTGCACAGTCAATTTCTCAATGTCGAAGATATTTGGTTGAAGAGAGAACGACTCAGGGGTGCGAGGAAACCACCTACCCGCCAGATACTGCACCCTATATATTACGATGTTATCAGCCGTTTCATTACGTTCTCAGCCGTGTTTTTAGTTGTGGAAGGAAACCGGAGAATCCGCAGGAAACCCACACACAACAGGGGGGTAGAACACGCAAACTCCGCACAGAAAGACGCCCTTGTCGGAAACCGAGCCGCCTCGAGAAGGACCTCCTTTTCGCGAAGCACGAACGTATAAATCGCCGTGCCCCCGGCCTGCCGCCCCGACCATTTCCCATTGCCACAAGTTCTTCTTTAGTTGCAGACAGCCATTCAACATTTAGAGATATAATAGTCAGTGCTGCCCTTAAAGGTGGCGGGCATTGGCCTCTCTTCTTGCTCCAGACTGAGGGGCTTCTGGCGTCTGTTGAGCTTCCGGACATCGTTGTCTTTCAGCTCCTTGGCTTCGAAGTGTTTGGTAGAATTTGCAGGTAATACCAAGTATTACTTGACAGGGGATCGCGACGTGAACGCTTCTACCTTGATCGCCAGTGCAGCGGGGGGTAGAGAGCGTTAGACAGATGTGGCACAATCGCTACGGGCCGCTGCGACTCGCTTGCAGCCCACCGGTGCGAACCTGCGGTTTGTGCATTGAATCTGTCGGTCCTTGTGCCCTCTGCACGCATGCTCTAGGAGGCGGAGGTGAGCCCTCTTAACGACCCGGTTCGGTAAAAACGCTCCGTGCCGGCCGTCGTCACCGTTTCACACAGCGAGCTCCGGCATCGGGCCCGAGCCCCGTAGGCCCAGCGGAAAACGATCGCGGTCGTCGGCCGAGTTCCCCGTTGTTAATCCGCACTCCTGGGCACTACGGGCCTCTCCGCCGAGGCGGGCGCCGGACCGTGCCCCGACCGGCGCTCGGTTTGGTGAAGCTGGTGGGGGGAAAAGATGAGGGAGCGTGGAAGTATAGTACGACAACGGATATCGCTGCACTGCCCGTTTGCTGACCACCGCCTAGTAGATTCCTGCGGCCGCCCATATTAGCCTGGCGTACGCGGTGTCGCCCATCCAAGCACCGTGCATGCTCAAATTCTCCCAGCTTCAAAGATCCGACTCATTTCTGACGATTCGGTCGTAGGCGAACGACGTTTACGGCTAATAACCAAGCACGATTCCTAACCGCGCGATTCGCCGCACGCGTTGCGCTTAAGTAATTGGCAAACGCGCGCGTCGTTCGGCGCCTAATCTACCGTGCGAAATAGACACCGATGAACTCCGACCCCGTTTATAAATCATCGGAATGATTTAGAAACCTTGCGGCGGCTTCAACCACACGCGCGCGCGCTTTGTGCCAGCCGTGCCGTTCCCGAGATCGTATTTTAAGAGACGAAGGGTTGGCGTTGCGTTAATCGCTTCGCCCTAGTTAGCCGGGCGGGGGGGGGGCACGCGTCAAGCCACCGCGTTGACGTTCGCAACGGGCTCACGGTGTGAAACTCCTGTGACGTCGGCCGCCGGGTTCCATCCGCGTGCTGTGTGCGGTGACCCCCATTGCGTTACCCTCCTCCTCCTGTTCCTCCTCGTTATCACCTCCTCGTTAGTCCGCGCTTAGCGACCCGCCGTCGCGTCGGCGAGTCGGTTAATCTGCTCGGTACCGGGGTGCGTTCCAGGCCCGGCCGCACAGGAAGGCACAACGCCAGCTACTTGGTTTAATAATAATAATAATAGCATTTATAGAGCGCCTTTCACCCGAGGGTCACAAAGAGCTACACAGGGCTGCGGAGAGAACGACAAATCAACATCAACAGAGAACGGCACTCAGCAACAAATTATTAAAAACGTTTTTTGGGTTTTCTTTTTAATTATCCGAGCTGCGGAGAGACCAACATGTTAACAACGGAGAGACTAAATAACCGAGAGTGAAGCAATAGCGATAAACCAGGTTTGTGCTGTGGAGTGCGTTTGTTGGCGGTTGCGTTTTGCCGTGCGGCGACGATGGAAACGCACGCTCCGTCCTCCCAGCGTGCCTTGCGTGTCGCGTGACGTCACACCACCGGCTCGTGCTCCGCCGCGCAGAACGCGCGGTGCGTATTCGTCGCGTCACCCGTGATGTTTTTCACCACCTAAAAGAGACGTTGTGTTGTTTACGATCGCTTTCACCTGGCTGTGGAGGGATCTAATGAGCGAGAGGGTGGTTCCGGTGAGAGAGGGGAAGGATTGCATAGGATGGGCAGGGTTATTAATAATAGTAATAGCATTAATAGAGCGCTTTTCACCCGAGGGTCACAAAGCGCGACGCTCCGGGCTACTCTTAACGACAGAATTTGTCAACAGAGCTGCCAGTGACCGAAACCAGCGACTTTTCCCCACGGAGTTTGCGTCGAAGGTCCTGTACGAAACCGGTAAAACTGTCTGCTAATGTTTTTGATAACCTTAAAAGGCCAGCTCCAGCAATTCTCTAACTTAGCATCTCGAAATTAAGCCGTTGACATTCGAACACAGGCGTCCGTGACCACTACTAGTAAAATATACGAGGTACCTTTGCAAAAAGGTGTCCATTTGGTGTTTTAAGATCTTAACACGTCTCTCGTTGCCAGAAAAGGTAAAACCTTGTATATTTTACATTATTTGTACACGGTGCCCATAGACTACTAGGAATGTTGCAGCCGGACAGGACGAGCGATACCAAAGTCCCGCGAAAGGACTCGGCTGGTGAGCGTCGTAGATAATAATAATAGCATTTTGTAGAGCGCCTTTCACCCGAGGATCACAAAGCGCCGCACAAGGGCCACGGAGAGAACGGCACGTCAACAACGACAGAAAAAAAAACTACTAATAAAAAAACCAAACCAACAAAAATTTAATGATTAATGCTGTTTCGAATGCACTGAAAGGTCGTGAAACCGTCAATCTTGAGAGCGGCAAAAATCTGCCAGCGTCCCCTAAGATGGCCATCACCGTCCGTGGCAGTGCGCGGGATCTGTCCGGTCGCTTCGCGGCGCCGCGACGGCGCCCGATCGCGGCGCGCTCACCGTGTGGTTGCGGCGGTTGGCGGTTGTGCCCGCGGTTGCCCCCCCTCTCGCACCGGGCAGCACCTGAAGCAGGGCGGCCCGCTCAAGGACCCCATGCTGGACGACGTGCGGGACTACGCGCGCATGTGCCAGGCCATGGAGAAGATCGGCCTGAACCGCGACGAGAAGCTCAATCTTTTCCGCGTCGTGGCCGGAGTCCTGCACCTGGGAAACGTCGACTTCCAGGAGGCCGGCTCCACTTCCGGTGAGAACCCGCGGCGGGGAGACGGAGGGGGGTGGGCGTGGTGCTGGTCACCCACCCCCCCTCGTGTGCCGTGTCGACCTTCATAGGTGGTGCCCCAACAGACTTGCCCCAACAGTCTGTTAAGGCTATACGGGGGGGGACCTTTTTCCTTTTTTTACGTGCGCAGGTGGGTGCATGGTGAGCTCCGACTGTGAGGCCTACGTGCAGCACACGGCCGAGCTGCTGGGCCTGGACGAGGGCGACCTGTGCGAGAGCCTCACCTCCCGCATCATGTCCTCGGGGGGCGTCAAGGGAACCGTCATCAAGTGAGCCGGGGAAACCAGCGCGCGCGCGTCTGTGTGTGTGTGTGTGGATACCGGTTATCAGCAAGTCCACCCAGCTCCATGTCCTCCTGTGCCGCATCGCTCCATCTCTTCTCTAGCCCGTGCCGCGCCCGTTTAGCCCCCTCTGTCCGGCCAAACAGCAGCCGCTTGGGCATGCCATTTCTGGGCATGCGGGCTACATGGCCCAGCCACATGAGCCTCGACTGATAACTGGTACCAGCGGTGCCAAGATCGACCTCTGTGGAGGAGGTTTGTGAAGGACGCTACTGGGCAGTTGGAGGCAGTCGCCCCTCCAGCAACAACGTAGACAAAAAAACCGAACATGAAACCGTAAAGACACCGGCACTGTTTGGTCCGAGAGTAGCCGCTGCATCGGTGCGTCTGTGTGCTAGTTAATGTGTGCGTGCGCGTGCGTCCGTGCAGGGTGCCCCTGAAGGTGGAGCAGGCCAACAGCGCTCGTGACGCTCTGGCCAAGGCCATCTACAGCCGCCTGTTCGACCACGTGGTCGACCGCGTCAACCGCTGCTTCCCCTTCACCGAATCGGCGCACTTCATCGGCGTCCTCGACATCGCCGGATTCGGTGGGTCGCAAAGACGACAAAGACACAGATACCCCCGGTGCAGCCTGAACAGACCGTAGCGGCGAGTGCCCGTTAGCGAGCAGCAGCTGTGAAGGCCGACACGGCACACGGAATGGGTGGCTGGCCGGCGCCACGGTCTCCCCAGCGGCGAAGTTTACACACGGCACCGGGTGCTTATTTGAGGCAGGGTCGACTTAGTGCAGGCCCAGGACCGGTTCAGAAAATCGTCACCGGTGTGGGCCGTGAGCGGGAATCGAACTCGGGTCGCCGCGTTTGTAGCGCAGCCGTGGTAACTGCAACACGACCGCTTCCCACATTTGGTGGGGATGCGCACGTAGCCAACAATAATAATGATTTATTCGATTTAAAAATGCCTAATCAATACACACAAGGCACTGTACAAAATACTCAATCAACAATACGATACATCAAAAGCGCAGGAATTTATAACGGGTAGGTGAAGACCGACGATAAAAGCTCAGTGGAATAACGCAATCGTTAGAAGCAAGATTGAATATATGCCTCTTGAAAAGTGATTTAAATTCATCAACAGACTGTTGGAGCAAGCCTTGTTAGCGAGTAGCACCTATGAAGGCCGGCGCGGCACGTTAGCGTGTCCTGTGGCAAGCAGCACACCCAACGATTTTGTCTCGCCATTGCTGATGTTTACAATACACCGCACCTCGTAGTCACTTAAGACTCGGTCAACCAAGCGGAGGCCCAGGACCGTCGCAGATAATTGTCACTGTTGTTGCCTGCGAGGAGCCGGAAATCGAACTCGGTTCGCCAGGTTTGCATCCCAGCGCGCTAACCACCGAGCTATCGTTACCCACACAACAACAACCGTCATTCGCCACTAGGTGGCGGTGAGGTCACCACGGCACCTGTGCCAGGCCATATGCACCTTGAGGCACACGATGACACAGACGTTACCGGCGAGAGCGGGCAGCCGTGTTTGGCAAAACCCGCTGCGCCCGTCCGTGTCCCGCGAACGCTGAATGTCGGCGCCCGTTTCTCCCTTCGCAGAGTACTTTGAGCACAACAGCTTCGAGCAGTTCTGCATCAACTACTGCAACGAGAAACTGCAGCAGTTCTTCAACGAGAGGATCCTCAAGGAGGTGAGTGCTTCGCAGACGAGCCTGCCTGCCGTCCTCTCCCGCGCGACGAGGTGGAGGTGGTGGTGGCGGCAGTGGTGGAGGTGGTGTTGCGTTGCTCACATGCGTGGATCCCCGTGCGCTGCGTCAACACGGCGGGGTGATTGCGTCGTTGCGTTGCGCTGCTAACACGCGCGGTGTTGCGTGCGCGCAGGAGCAAGAGCTCTACCAGAAGGAAGGGCTGGGCGTCAACGAAGTGCACTACGTGGACAATCAGGACTGCATCGGTGAGACTTGCCAAGCTCCTGGTTAATCATAAATAATATTATTCATAACGCTGCGTGCCGCATATCCTTTCAATTTCGAAGGTGTTCATTCGAAGAGAGAACGACTCGGAGCCGTAGCTAGGAAACCACAGAGAGGCGCAGGAGGCAGCCAGGCGGTTTTGCCGGCGCCGACATTTTGCCACACGCTGCGTCCTACATTGTCGTGGGGGTTGTGGCAGTGCAGTGTTTGGCGTGCCGTACTTCAAACTCGGTAACCCGGGTTTAATTCCCACTTGAGGCCAACACAAGAAGTGAATATCCGAACCGGCCTTGGTCCTTCACTAGGTCAAATTGGGCTAATACGAGTATCTGGTGCTGTGTGTAAACATACGCACTGGGGAGATAAAGGCGGCCGGGCGTGGTGCCGGCCACCCACCTCCTCGCGTGGCGCGGCGACCTTCGTAAGCGCGCTACTCGCTAACGGCACTTGACCCTACAGTCTGTTAAGTCTACACGGGGGGGATCTTTGTCTTTGTAGACCTGATCGAGGGTCGGTTGGTGGGGATCCTGGACATCCTGGATGAGGAGAACCGCCTGCCGCAGCCCAGCGACCAGCACTTCACCTCCGGAGTGCACCACAAGCACGGCCAGCACTTCCGCATCTCCGTGAGCCCCCTCACTCAGGCAACACACACACACACCCGCGCGGGACGAACACACGACAGCCGTCACCCCGTGTGCTCACCCCGCCGTCTCAACACCCCGGCCGTGCCGCCGCAGATCCCGCGCAAGTCGAAGCTCACCGTCCACCGCAACCTCCGCGACGACGAGGGATTCCTCATCCGACACTTCGCGGGCGCCGTGTGCTACGAGACGGTGCGCGCTCGTCCCGCCGCTGCCTCCGCCGCCGCCGCCGCCACACCCCGGCGCCGGCACCACCGCAATCACCGCACCACCGCCACTCCCCGCCCCCCGCCACGTGTGTTCCTGTGGATTTGGGTGGCAGGGCGGTGGCGCAGTTGTAACCGATTGTCGGCCTGTCGGTGTGTGTGGGAGCGCACCTGGCCTGGCAAAGACGCTGCGGTGACATCACCACCACTTAGTGGCGAACAGCGGTTGTTGTTGGCTGTTGTCTGTCGTGTGTGGTGCTGGTCACCCACCTCCTCGTGTGCCGTGTTGACCTTCATAGGTGCTGCTCGCTGACGGCACTTGACCCTACAGTCTGTTGAGGCTATACGGGGGGTCTTTGCCATTGTTTGTCCCTGTCTGTGTCTGTAACGGGAGCGGCACGGTGGCGCAGAAGTGAGTAGCGCTGCCGCTTCACAGCAAGAAGGCCCCGGGTTCCAATCTCGGCTCGGGTGCCTTTCTGTGTGGCGTTTGCATGTTCTCCCCGTGTCCGTATGGGTTTTGGCCGGGCACTCCGGTTTCCTCCCACCGTCCAAAGACATGCTGCCAGGTATATTGGCCTACTGAATAAATTGCCCCAGGTGCCCTGTGATGGACTGCCGTCCCATCCTGGGTATACCCTGCCTTGCGCCTTGTCTCTTCCGGGATAGGCTCCGGCTCACCGCGACCCTATACAGGATTAAGCGGTTTCCGAAAATGGATGAATGGATGGATATTATTGTGTCCGTGCGCCGCGCAGGCCCAGTTTGTGGAGAAGAACAACGACGCTCTGCACATGTCGCTGGAGGCGCTGGTGAGCCTGTCGAGCGACCCCTTCGTCAAGCGCCTCTTCGAGAACAGCTACGGCAGCAGCAGCAAGGAGCGGCCCAAAGCCGGCAAGCTCAGCTTCATCAGCGTGGGAAACAAGTTTCGGGTGCGTGATCAGCGCATTGGAGGCGGGTTCCATCTGTCCGTTGTTACAAACCGCTTAAGCCTGTGCAGGGGTCGCGGTGAGCCAGAGCCTATCCCGGCAGAAACAGGGCGTAAGGGCTGTATCCAAGATCGACGCCAGTCCATCACGGGGTACCGGGGGCAATTTAGTCCACAGGACGATTACCCATGCAGCAGCATGTTGTTTGGACTGTGGGAGGAAACCGGCGTGCCCGGCGACAACTCACGCGGACACGGGGAGAGAACGTGCTAACTCCACACAGAAAGGCCCCCCCGAGCCAAGATTCGAACCCGGGAACCTTCTTGCTGTGAGGCGGCAGCGCCAGGGTTCTATCCAGCTACAGGGAATCCAGTTGTGGTTTTTTTCAAGGCAACCCAACTCCGCTGCTCATCAGTTTGAGCGGTAAACGCTCGCGCGTGTCGGTGTTTCACAAGGACACACGTAGATGTTCACAACACTCTCTGCCACGGTTTCTTCTGAGAGTTGCAAGTCCACGCCTGGTGGAGTTTCAGTCGTTATGAGCTCGTGGCTCCCCCCCCCCCGCGGCAGGAACTCGTGACTGCAGGAGACCTTGCGCGTTCCCCCGTCTCTTCAACGTCACTCCCTGCCGGCGACCCCTGTGACCCCCCTCCTTCGCCGTGTTTCCACCACCCCCACCGCCCCCAGCGTGTGTCACCCCTCGCGTCTCCTGTCCCGTCTTGCGTTCCAACTTTCCCCCTTGCGTTTCCTCGTTCCCCTGTGTTCCACCATCTGCTGGCGATCAAGGTAGAAGCGTTCACGTCGTGATCCCTGTCAAGTAATACTTGGTATTACCTGCAAATTCTACCAAACACTTCAAAGCCCAGGAGCTGAAAGACAACGATGTCCAGAAGCTCAACAGATGCCAGAAGCCCCTCAGTCTGGAGCAAGAAGAGAGGCCAATGCCCGCCGGCCTTTAAGGCCAGCACTTACTATTATATCTCTAAATGTTGAAGGGCTGTCTGCAACTAAACTAAACTTGTTGCAATGGGGAAACTGTCATATAACCATCACGCTTCGAAGAATCGAATCGAATTTGAACCATCTGCTGTCCATCCCAGCCAGCTCATTGCCGTTTCTCTCCTCCACCCCGTTTCCTTTCCGCTCTCTCCTCTTCCTCCTCCTGCTCGTCGCGCTGTCTCCCTGCGGCGCGTTTAGGCCGCGCGGCGCGGAGCGCCTGCCCGGTTAAACCGCACAGGTACCGCATCGCCAGCCGTGCGCCATCGCGAGGCACGCCACGCTCGCGTCCGTGCCAGGCTAGGTGCCCCTGCCAGGCTCGTGTGTGTGTGTGTGTATCCCTCCGCCCAGCTTTGTGTGGACTAACTACGAGTGCCGCGGTCAGAGCTGCGAAGCCGGCAACGCCGGTTCGCGCCGTTGATCGTTTTGACGATAATGTCGACCGACAGTTGCGCAAAAAACTTCCTAGAGTGGATTCGTGGCGTCGCTGCTCCTAACTAACGCCGCGCGTGCCGTTCCGTTGAACTAACCCTGCATGCCGTGCGTTCCTGGAGAATGTTTTTGGGAAGCGACGCTGCTCACGAGCCGTTGATGTCGCACGCTCGCGGTTGTGCTGAGAATCGCCGCTCTGCTCCGAGTCGTGACGCCTGCCGCCTCTCGTCTTCCCACAGACCCAGCTCGGGCAGCTGCTGGAGAAGCTGCAAGCAACCGTAAGTGACGTTCCGGCTCTGACATAGGCAGCGGTGTACGCGACGATGGCTACACGTGTGTGTGTGTGCGGTGGGGAGCGGTGGTGTTTCGGTTGACGCGCTGGGCTGCAAAGCTGGCGACCCGAGTTCGGATCCCGCTCACGGCCAACAACGGTGACGATTTTCTAAAGGCGGTTGTGGCCCGTCCCTAGAGCGACTAGGGAGCCAAAGGCGGCCAGGCGTGGTGCTGGTCACCGACCTCCTCGTGTGCCGTGTCGACCTTCATAGGTGCTCGCTAAAGGCAATTTATCCGACAGTCTGTTAAGGCTATACGGGGATCTTTTCTCTTTGTATGTGGGTAGGGAGTCCTCTGCGCTACGGACTCGAGTTCGAATCCCGCTCACGGCCAGCACCAGTGTTAATTTAAGAAGCGGTCCTGGGACCTCTCCACCTAGGATGACTCGGTCTGAAATTAGTACATGGTGCGGTGTGTGAACTTCGCTGCTAGGGATACAAAGGCAGCTGGGCGTGCTGCTGGCTACCCCTCGTGTGCCGCATTGGTCTTCCATAGGTTACTAGCCACGACCAGCACTTGCCCTAACATTCTGTTATGGTAAAAAAATACTCATTAATTAATTGACCGATAACATCCTTATATATAGGAATCAGTGTGTGGCAATATGGCGCCGGCAAACGGCCTGGCTGCCTCCTCCGCGTCTCTGCGGTTTCCTCACTACGCCTCTGAGTCGTTCTCTCGTCGAATGAGTACCTTCGACAGTGAACAAATATGTGCCACGCGTTATAAATGTAACATTATTATTATTATGTTATATTAGGGATGTTCGTCTTCGTGTGTGTGTGCGTAGGGAGCGAGCTTCGTGCGCTGTGTGAAGCCCAACCTTCGCATGACGAGCCACCAGTTTGAGGGCGCCCAGATCCTGTCCCAGCTGCAGTGCTCAGGTCAGGGTTCGATCCCTCCCCGTGGGGGGCGCCGGCCCGCACGGCCGCTCGCTGCCGCCGCTCGCCACAACACTCTGCGTCACCTCAGGGTGTCTGTGCAGTGGTAACATCCACGCCTGACAGAAAGAATGGTCTACGGCGGCGTGAATCCTGCGCGTTTGCGTGTG
>JAZEWU010000058.1:1096781-1106904 GCA_036362915.1 Geotria australis | reverse complement strand
AGGCGCGGCCCCAGCGCTACTTCCGCATCCTGTTCATCCGCCCGGCCGACCAGTACAAGGACCCGCACAACAAGAAGAAGGGCTGGTGGTACGCGCACTTCGACGGCCAGTGGATCGCCAGGCAGATGGAGCTGCATCCCGACAAGCCGCCCATCCTGCTCGTGGCTGGTGAGTGGGTCCCCGCCGCCGCGATCGGGCTGTCTGTCCCCCCTCCCACCGTGCGGGAGGGGATCAAGGTAGAAGCGTTCACGTCGCGATCCCTGTCAAGTAATACTTGGTATTACCTGCAAATTCTGCCCAAACACTTCGAAGCCATGGAGAGCTGAAAGACAACGATGTCCAGAAGCTCAACAGATGCCAGAAGCCCCTCCAGTCTGGAGCAAGAAGAGAGGCCCGCCCGCCTTTAAGGCCAGCACTGACTATTATGTCTCTAAATGTTGAAGGGCTGTCTGCAACTAAAGAAGAACTTGTTGCAATGGGGAAACTGTCATATAACCATCACGCTTCGAAGAATCGAATCGAATTCGACCGTGCGGGAGTGCGGAGCGTGAAGTTAGCCGGCGGGTCGGTTTAGGGTTAGGCCGGCGCTGGTCACACGCGCCCGTTGCCCCCTCGGCCGCCGTGCTGGACCTCGGTAGTTGCTCGCTAACGGCATTTGCGCCCAACTGCCTGCGTAGGTGGCACGTTGGGGAGGTGGGGCTGTTTCGGTCTTCTTCTTTTCGATTCTTAGAAGCGTGATGGTTATATGACAGGTTTTCCATTTCTTTACTGAGGGGGCTTCTGGCATCTGTCGAGCTTCTGGACATCGTTGTCTTTCAGCTCCTCGGCTTCGAAGTGTTTGGGCAGAATTTGCAGGTAATAACCGAGTATTACTTGACAGGGATCGCGACGTGGACGCTTCTACCTTGATGCCCTGTTTCGGTGACGTGGCCTTGTGGCGTTTAGTCACCAAAAACAGTGCCCGTATCGCCGCGGACCCGGTGAAGATTCCGCGACCTTCGTAGGAGGAGCAGAAGGGGAAAGAAAAAAAATACAAACGTCGCGGTCCAAATGTGATCAATTACACACCGCAAATTGCCTAATTGGGAAGCCTCATAACAACATCGCCCATTACCAGCGGCCTAATGCCCACTTGCGGAGCCGCGCGCGCGTGTGTGCCGACATCGCGCTCCAAATTTGGTAAATTTGAAAACGACCGGCCAATTTGCGAAAATTACCAAAGTGGTTGAAATCGCTGCGCGGCGACGTCCCCAAGTGCGCGCATCACCCTCTCCACGTGCGTGTGTGTGTTTGTGCGTGCGTGTGTGGGTGCGGTGGCTCAGCGGTTAGCGCGCTGGGCTACAAATCTGGCTATGACCAGAGTTCGAATCCCGCTCGCGGCCAACACCGGTGACGGACTTCTGAACCGGTCCCGAGCCTCCGCTAGGTCGACTCGGCCTCAAATGAGTAGCTAGTGCGGTGTGTAAACATTGCCGCTAGGGGGGACGAAGGCGGCCGGGCCGTGTCGACCTTCATAGGTGGTGCTCGCTAACGGCACTTGCTCCTACGGTCTGGTAAGGCTACACGGAGGATCTTTGTGTTTGTGTGTGCGCGCGCAGGCAAGGACGACATGGAGATGTGCGAGCTGAGCCTGGAGGAGACGGGGCTGACGCGCAAGCAGGGCGCCGAGATCCTCCCGCGCGCCTTCGACGACGTGTGGGAGCAGTGGGGCGGCGTAGAGTACCTGCGGCGCGCCGTCGAGAACAAGCAGGCGCGCCCCACCTACGCCACCGCCATGCTGCAGGCCAAGCGCTCCTAGCGCCGCGCCCTCCCGCCGTCCGTCCCCGGCCCGGCTTGGCGCCGAATTAGCACCGGTCTAGCTCCGCTCCGCTCAGGCCCGCGCCGATCCGGTTTGGAATCCGGCCCACTCGTCCCTAACCCGCTCGCTCGCCCGGAGGCCCTCCGGCCTTCTCTGGACGCTGCCTCGCCTAGTCTAGGCCGGGTCTCCGCTAGGCCTGGTCTAGCCTGGGTGTTTCTGCTAGTTCAGATCAAGCACAGGTTTACCGATGACCGTAGCCCGTGTGCCCCACGAGGTCGCCCGATATAGTCCGCTGCGTAGTCACCAGCGCGGCCGCCCGCTCTGGGCTGCCCGCTCCGCTTAGGCCCGGGCTAGACTGCGACAACTCCCGCCACTTAGCCCGCACCCGTGCTGTACCGCCGCCAGTTTGATTCACACCGGAATGCCCCTCTCTCAAACGAGTGGTACAGCCGCTCGCCTTTATCCCCCAATGTGTCCCAAGCCCTGTAGGTTAGAGCCGTACCATCTATTTCCAGGTACGGGGGGTGACGTTAATTTTTGTGCTCGCCTGCCCACGGCGGGGCTGGCTGTTGCTGCTAAGCTGCACGTAGCGGGGAATTTGAAACCGACACGATTGCCGCGCGCTTGGCGTCGCGACCCGGCAAGTAATAACACTCGTACGAACTCGGACGAGGCACCTTATATTTGTAGTAAATCGCCTTGTAATGCCGTGGTGCTCTAGTAGCTCTCGCCCAGACACAGCGGCACGCGATGATCGCGGCGAATCGGGGCGGCCCGTTCCCTCGGGTCGGCGTCGCCCCGTTAAGCGAGCCGCGTCGCGGTTACCACCGCCGCCGCTGCTCCCTGCACACTACGACGCACGCGCAAGCATTTCTTGAGAAGCGTGTCCCCCCCCCACCCCCACCGCATCCTGGCTTGTCATTGAGTTTCTGTCTTGAATCCTGAATGGTGGTTGATTCTTGAATTTTCTGATAATTTTTTTTCACGTATTGATCCCTGATTGGTCGGTTCTGACACCTTCTTTTCTGATTGGTTGGTTTTTGAGCACTGAATTCTTCGCTGGTGTTTGTGTTGATCTCCGGTCGGACGTGTTGGACCGTGAACCCCGATTGGTCGGCATTATTGCCTAGCACGCCGATTGGTTGGGTTTCGGGGTCCTGACCCCTGCCCGGTTGGCTTATCTCGCCGTGATATCCGATTGGTTGAATGTCGTATTTAATACCGATCGCGTACCGCCCTCAGCCGCGATTGGTCAGTCCTTCCATCAGCTGGTCCGACTAGCCGGCGGACAGGTCGCGAACTTCACCGCGCCGTTTTCCATCCCGAGCTTTCCGGTCGGTCACCGAGCTCCGGTTCGCTCTCACGCTCCCGACCTCTCATCGGCTGCCTTTCACCTGATTACGGAAGGCCCCGGTCACGCGACTGAGTTAACCTGACACGCCACGGAAACGCCGCTCGCAGCTGCGACTCCGCTCTTGAGTGGCGCGTCATCGTCCCGCGTCCCGCGAGTTCAGGCCGCGTGCTCGGTCACCCCGAGGCGTCTCGGGATGAGCTTCCGCGCGCCGCGGCTCCGAGTAGTATCGCCGAGATGTAATGCTGAATAAACAAACGAAACGAAAACAAAAAATTTCAAAACGACCATCTTCCTCCTCCGTCGCTTACTTTTCGCAGCACGGCGTCCGGGTCACGGCGGAGCGACTCCCTCAAGCGCTCCCGGCCGCTGGCTCCTGTTCCGCCACCGTCACCGTCGCGGTGCTTGAACCGCTCGGTGGCTCGATGCGTCGATCCCCCGACCCCCCCGAAAACCGCACGAGGTTATCGCACTTCTTCTTCTTTGCGATTCTTCGGAGCGCGATGGTTAAATTACAGTTTCCCATTCCTTTACACAGTTCTTTGCATTTTTATTGAACTCTGCAAGGTCTTTTGAGCTGCAGAGGTTGTGTAGTATAGCACAGAAAAGGCCAGTGCTCCATAGTACGGTCTGCTTCTCCACATTCACAGGTGGTTGGGCCGGTCTTGTAGCCCCATCTGACTAAAGCAGCATCTTTTGATCGTCCCGTTCTAGTTCTCAGGCGGTTGAGTGTCTTCCACTGAATCCACGGTGCATCTGAGCCAGGAGGGAGGTCTTCAGCAGGGGGGATTCCCATGCCAGTTGGAGGAAGGTCACTCTCTAGCTTTTCCGTCCAGAGCTGAACTGAACTCGCGCTCGCGAATTCATTCTGCGTCCGGTGATAGCCGCCGCCGCCGCCGCCGCCGGTCCGGTTGTTGCCGGCGTATATATCCCACTTTGTTGTTTGCCGCGACGGAGCGTTCGGCCGGAGACGTCTTGCGATTCTGATCGGCGGGAACGGAGGGGTTGAGACGGAGCCGGGCTCCGCGGCCGCAATCTCGACGGGCCAGCCGCGGGCGCCGCTCTTGATGTTGCCGAAGCCGTTTGAAGTGAGCGCGCCGCGACGCGCTGCCTCCCCAGGCCGGTAACGCGGCGCTCGGTCAGGATCGCGGGAGGGGTCGGGGGGTGCTGGAGGTGCGGGGGGGGCCGCGTTTGTATCGGAGCGTCGGAGGCCTCGCAGGATTACGTTGAAAGATTTTTCGATTCAAAGCTCTTTTTCTACCTGCGCGTTTTCGCTTTATTTTTTTTTTTTTACAAAGCGCTGCTCCCCGCTCGCTCGTTAATTGCCCAAATGAGTGAAACGGAGAACTCGTTCCGTGCCCCCGGGGCGGCGGGGAGGAGGGCCGGGGGGCCTCCGCGTTACTCCGCGTCGCTCCGCGTCACCCCGTGTCGCGCGCCGTTGCCGTCGGCTCACGGCGTCCGACGTTTCGATCCACGGCGCCGTGCAGCTTCTTCCTGAACCGCGAGTTTCAGCGCGGTTTGCTGGGGGTCAAGGTAGAAGCGTTCACGTCGGGTAATAACTTGGTATTGCCTGCGAATTCTACCAAACACTTCGAGGCCGAGCTGAAAGACAACGATGTCCAGAAGCTGACCATCGTGCTTCGAAGAATCGCAAAGAAGAAGAAGCGCGGTTTGCTGAAGAAAGCCGAACGTGAGGCGGAGGAGGACGGGGCCAGCCCTGGCGTTCTCTTTCCGTTTCCCGCGCGTCGCCGTGTGAAATGAGACGTGTTATGTCGAGGCGCTCCGGCTTACCGAGCCATGAAAATCCTCGCCCTTCGGGTCGCGGTTCGAGGATGTATTCGTTTCTGTTTTGTTTCCACTCCCGTTGTTACCGTCTCACTCAAACGCTTTCATCCATCGCTCCCTCACTCCCGCCCCGTTTTGTTTGTTGCGTCGGCGTAGTCGGTGGTATAGGCCTGCCGTCTACACTGGGACCTGGCCACCAGAAGGCTTAGCACTCGTAGATAATAATAATAGTAGCATGTTATAGAGCGCTTTTCACCCGAGGGTCACAAAGCGCTGCACAGGGCTGCGGAGAGAACGACATGTCAACAACGACAGAGAACGGAAAATCAGCAACACATTTTTTTGGGTTTTTTTTTTTAATAATCCGAGCTGTGGAGAGAACGGCATATCAACAACGGGGAGACAGAATAACTGAGAGTCGAGCAATAGCGATAAATCATAAGACATAGGACACACAGCAGTACATAACCCCGTCGGCCTGCAATCTTTGGAAGCGGGATTCTTGCGACGCAACAAACTTTTGGGGAGTAAAAATATACGAGGTTTAACCCTTTCCGGGGAGTGTTTTCCCCATTAATTTGCTTCTTGAGGCAGAGGCCCAAACGTGACTTGCCGGTACCATCATCAATGGTGCCACCACTGATTTTCTCTGGAAGGTTTGTATCTCCAGATCACAGATGTGTACGATCGCTAGCTCGGCGCGTTCCACCGCCGCCGCTCTGTGCTGTCGTCTCAACCGCGGTCTCCTCGATCAGTTGTATTTTCAGTTGGATGTGGCGCGGTTTTAAGAGCTTGCCTCCTGTTCAATCGCGCGCGCGCGCGGGGGGGATGTAAAGGAGACGCGAATCGGCGCCAGCACGCATCGCCGATTCGCGGGGAACAAGCCCGCGAGCAACGATTACAAATTCTTAGTATTTTTCAGCGGAATTGAATAATCTCCGTGGCCCCTATTTATCTCTCGTCCGGCTTCGCGAGCGCCGTTTGTAGCGAGAGAGCGAGCGAGAGAGAGAGACGTGTGTTTAGAGCTGTGGATTATTACTCAGATGCAGGCGCGAGGAAAACACAGCCTAATCGTGAATATACGAAATCACACAGAGTGCGGGGGGTGGAGGGTGGAGGAGGGGACGCGGTGGGGCAGGGCTGATGGGGAGGCGAGGCGGCGTGGCCTCCTGTGCTGTGGGAGCCACAGAGGCATACAGGGGATCAAGGTCTTCTTCTTTGCGATTCTTCGAAGCACGATGGTCAGCCTCTGGACATCGTTGTCTTTCAGCTCGGCTTCGAAGTGTTTGGTAGAATTAGCAGGCAATACCAAGTATTACCTGACAGGGATCGCGACGTGAACGCTTCTACCTCGAAAACACACTAAGACATGGGGAGAACATGCAAACTCCGCGCGGAAAGGCCTCCCGAGTCGGGATTCGAACCCGGGGGCCTTCTTGTTGCGAGGCGGCAGCAATACTCACCGCGCCAGCGTTAGAGGCTGGACTGGAACCGCCTTGGGCAGAACCTGTGCAGCGCCTTTCACCCGAGGGTCACAAAGCGCTGCACAGGGCTGCGGACAGAACGGCACGTCTACAACGACAGAGAACGGAAAATCAGCAAAAAAAAATTTGGGGGGGGGGGTTATCCGAGCTGTGGAGAGAACGGCATGTCAGTAACATCAAGACAGAAAAACTGAGTGGTCAAGCAACAGCGATAAATTAAAAGACATAGGGCAACGGGAAAATAATACAAATAATAATAATTCTACAGCAAGCAAGGAGGGAACAGATGTACCCGAGCAGACGCAGATCGGAAGAGAGAGAGGGAGTGCGTGCGAGGAGGGTCGCCGATGATTGTACCGCTGCACCAGACACCGTGCCGCCCACGCGGCCCGAGGTGGCTTCGCGACCCGGGAGAGATCGGGTCCAGTGCCGGGGAGAGAGGAGGGGAGGGCGGCCGCGTGGGGATCAAGGTGCCAGACTAAAGTGTCTCGCCCGCTCAGCCCACGGATTCGCTCGAGGTTTTTTTTTTCCCGCGGTTTAAAACAACAACAACAACAACAACAACGGGGCTGAGTAGCGCGCGAGGCGGACTGAGGAGGGATGGCCACGTACCCCACAGGACTAGAGGGCGAGGTACAGGAGCCTGCGTCGAGTTAGTGCCTCGTGTATTATCGATTTTATCCACACAGGACACCCTAAATACCTCGCATCACTACTCCGGCCACTCGCATCAACACAATCCCGTACTCTGCGCAGCTCATCACAGCACCAACCTTCGCGAAACGCCGATTCTCGGTTGCGGCACCCACAACCTGGAACAGCCTGCCACACCTATTGCGTCAAACAAAGTCCCCACAGCCTTCAAAAAATTCTTAAAAAGTCACCTTTTCACCGACTCACAACAAACCGACTGAGCAGGGCTCCGCGCCTCCGAGTCAACGGGTGCTTACCCCCCCCCACACCCCCCTTCACTGGACAACTGTTAGAAAGAGCTTCACAGCTCAACGGTTCCTTCCGGCTTGATTGTAGGCTGTAGGGGCGACGGACTCGACAAGAGAACTCATCTTCCGGCGCCTGACGATGCCTCCAACGTGGGAGGCGAAACGTCGCCAAGGGGAGAGGGAGAGCACTCAGTGACACGACTATAGACTGACTATGGCCACCTTTTTAGCCAGTATACAGTATCCCAAAAAAAAAACCCAAAAAATTGCTGATTTTCCGTTCTCTGTCGTTGTTGACATGTCGTTCTCTCCGCAGCCCTGTGCAGCGCTTTGTGACCCTCGGGTGAAAAGCGCTCTATAAATGCTATTAGTATTATAACGTAGAATATATAAGGTTTCACGCTTTCCGGCAATGAGAGCCGTGTTAAGATCTTAAAACACGAAATGTACACCTTTTTGCAAAGGTTCCGGTTTGCAATCAAACCATATGTATAGACTTAGAGAGCGGGAGAGCGCTCAGTGACACACACGACTTATAAACTGTGTGTATAGACTGTATGTATAGACTGCAGAGAGAGGGAGAGCGCTCAGTGACACGGCTATCCCGAAAGAACAGCTCTGAAAAGCACCAGCCACGGGGAATCGAGCCACTGACAAACCTACATCAGCAACATCTATCAGTCTGCTGTTAATGCTGCTGCTGTGTAGCCGCCGCCGCCGCAGGCTGCGTGAGCAGCCCATTTCCCTCCTCCGTCTCCAGAGAGATAAAGACGGTGGCGTTCGCGGCTGTTCGTGCCGGGAAAACGTGATGAGCAGGGATGGGCGTGGGAGGAATTCACGGCCATCACCGCCGTGAGTAAAATGTTATCCGTAGTGTAGCTCTTTTTACGGGGTTCCATCCATTCATCCATTTTCAGAAACCGCTTAATCATGTACGGGGGTCGCGGTAAGCCTATCTCATTTGTCCGTTATCATTTGTCAGTTTTCATCTGTTCCTTTTCTCTTTGGTTGGTGGTTCGTTTCTTTGTAACGGTGGTGTTCGTTTCTTTGTAACGTTGGTGTTTGTTTTTGTTATCTGCCATGGTGTCGTTGCTTGTTTTTTTGTTGTCTGTTTTGTGCGGCCTACTCCTGGCCCAGTTCGTGTAAGTCCTGCCTTGCCTAGATTCGCCTCGTGTTGTTGCCCAGGTGTCGCGTGTGGAAGTTGTGCTTTTTGTTGTTGTGGGTGGCTGCGTTTTGTTTCTTTGCTGTTGCGTGTATCTATGTGTGTCTTCTTGTGCTTCATTGTTGGTTGCTTGATTTGGATTGGCGTTATTTCCCCCTCGTGTCTGTCTCTCTGTCTTCCTGTCTCTGTGTCCCTATGTCTCCCTCCGTGTAGGAGACGCTGGCAGATTTTTGCCGCTCTTAAGATTGCCAGTTTCACGACCTTTCAGTATATTCGAAGCAGCCTTAATCATTTTTTTTGTTGCTTTGGCTTTTATTTTTTTTTCATTGTTGACATGCTGTTCTCTTAGCGGCCTTTGTGCAGCGCTTTGTGACCCTCGGGTGAAAGGCGCTATATAAAACGCTATTATTATTATCTCGGCAGACACAGGGCGCAAGGGTGTACCGAGGATGGGACGCCAGTCCATCGCAGTGCACCTGGGGCAATTTACTCAGTAGGCCAATTCACCTGACAGCATGTCTTTGGACTGCGTGATGAAACCGGAGTGCCCGGCGAAAACCCACGCGGACACGGGGAGAACATGCAAACGCCACACAGAACGGCCACCGAGCCGGGATTCGAACCCGGGTCCTTCTTGCTGTGAGGCGGCAGCGCTACCCACTACGCCATCGTGCCACCCGACACAGCCAATTAGTTAAGGGGTTGTCACGTGAACAAAACGTGCAAATTCGTTAATACTCTAACACACCGCTATGTTGGAGAGCGAACCCACAAGATTTACAATTTAAGGTACGACGTTTCGCTGATAGTTGCAATCAGCTTCATCAGGAGCAAAGGTTCTGACGAGAACCCTTGCTCAGCTCATAAAAAAGAGCTATTCTATGGATAAGTATATGAGAACCTATTTCCCGCGTTTTCTGAAATCTTTTTGAGGCGTACTGATGTAGTATTTCACGGCTCGATTCATGATGGTTGCTCTTCAGAGCTGTTCTTTCGGGACAGCCGTGTCACTGGTCGCTCTCCCTCACTCCCTCGCAGCGTTTCGCCCCCCACGCCTGATAATGCTTCCAACGTGTGAGACGAAACGTCGCGAGGGAGAGACGGAGATCGCTCAGTGACACGGCTATCCCGAAAGAACAGCTCTGAAGAGCAATCGTCATCTTTTGAAATGTAAAAATAACCCGTTCTATTTAAGACCATGGAAGTCTAATATAACCCCTAATCCTTCCCTCCCAACGGCCCGGCCAAAAAAAGTTTCGAAAAATGTATCATGTGACGTTATTAAGCAGGATTATGTGACACAATAGCCGGCGTGTGATGTATCTCATCTATTGCACTGTGAGCGGCGTTCCCTCTGGGATATTCGCTCTGGCAGCGGCGTTCCCGTGCCGCCTTCGCCTCCCGATTCCCATCCGTGGTTAGGAGAAATACTTACTGGCTCCATCTCCCTTCGCCAGCTTTCAACGAGTGAGATTATTGTCACCCCCGTGGTAAACAACAACAACACCGTGTGGAGCGGTTTCTGACAATGGATAAGATGGCTGGATTGTTATATTTTACGATGCTAGCGGCTAATTAATCTTTGATACGAAGCGTAAACGG
>JAZEWU010000058.1:1074833-1087017 GCA_036362915.1 Geotria australis | reverse complement strand
AGCGCTTTGTGACCCTCGGGTGAAAGGCGCTATATAAAACGCTATTATTATTATAGCTAGGATGGTACGCCAGTCCGTCACGGGGCACCGGGGGCAATTTAGTCAGCAGGCCAATTAACCCATGCAGCAGCAGCCAGCGTGTCTTTGGATTGTGGGAGGAAACCGGAGCGCCCGGCGTAAACCCACGCGGACACGGGGAGAGAGAATATGCAATCTGCACACAGAAAGGCACCCGAGCCGGGATTCGAACCCGACACCTTCTTGCTGTGAGGCGGCAGCGCGACTCACCGCTACGCCACCGTGCCGCCCCGTTATACAATGTGTTGATTTGTGATCGTTTTTGTTGGTGTGGTGATTTTACCTGGTGACGTCTGCAAGTCGTAGTGGATGGCGTCCGCGGGTAGGTCTGTCAGGAACTCTGCAATAGCAACACGGAGACCCGGGGAGTTGCGATGTGAGCGGCAGCTTCCAACCTGGGTTCTGATCCCGGAGATTAAAGAGGGCTCTCAAGCACAGCGAGAGGTCTATACATGCCGTTCTCTTCGCGTTACCCCGTCACCCCGTTACCCCGTCCTTACCCCGTCACCTGAATACGTGGTGTGCGGTTAGCGTTTGTTTCGGACTGTCCGCGCCGTTCCGCTCCCCCTCACTCCCGCCCGAGTCTCTGCGTGCCCCCCACAAACACGCTCCCTCTACAGGCCCTGAGCGGGCTCAGAAAATCGTCACCGGTATTGGCCCTGAGCGGGATTCGAACTCGGGCGGCCAGATTCGTAGCCCAGCGCGCTAACCACTGGGCCACCGCTCCCCGCGTTCGACCCCCCGGCTACGGTCGACGCCGAGACTCACCGCGAGTCAGCCGGAACGAGTCGGGGTCGATGCCCGTCAGCAGCTGCTGCTGTATCAGGTGCTGCTGCTGCTGCCTGTGCAGCGCATCCGACAGCATCTGCGGCAGAGCGTGGATGCGGCCCGGCATGTCCCACTCCATCTCCTCCGCCGCGGCCTCCTCGGAGCCGTCTCCGTGTCGCTCCGACTCGGCCACGGAAACCTCAAGACTCGCTACCGAGATGAGCTCCTCGTCCCGTCCGGGATGGTAGGTCTCCTCCACCTCCTCCTCCTCGTCGTCCTCATCAATGGCCGGGTGTTCCTCCGCGCGAGGGACTTCGTCGTCGTAAGAATCGTGAATAATGACGGCGTCGGCGGCGGCGCCGGTCGAGCCGCGGCTCCCGATAGAATCGGCGAGGATCTCTGGGTCTGTCTCCGGCACGCCGGGTCGTGTCTCCTCAACGTGGTCTCCTCCACCTCCTCCATGATCTCCACCACCACCTCCTCCTCCACCATCTCCTGCTCCTCCTGCGTCTCCAAATCCCCCGAGTTCACCTCCGGCGCCGGTGGGCGGAGACGGGGGCGTGGGCCTGGGCGGCAGCCCCTCCCCCCCAGCCACGCCCTCCACCTGGTTGGTTTCCATGGCGACGAGCTGCTCCTGCCCGTTGCCGGGCAACGGCTGGTGGAGCACCGAGCCGCGGCGAGCGCCCTGGAACACGGCGGCGTAGTGCACCACCGTGCTGCCGCACCTGGGGGGGGATCAAGGTAGAAGCGTTCACGTCACCGCGATCCCTGTCAAGTAATAACTTGGTATTTACCTGCAAATTCTACCAAACGCTCTCGAAGCCGAGGAGCTGAAAGACAACGATGTCCGGAAACTCAACCAGATGCCAGAGGCCCCTCAGTCCGGAGCAAGAAGAGAGGCCAATGCCCGCCCCGCCTTTAAGGCCAGCACTGACTATTATATCTCTAAATGTTGAAGGGCTGTCTGCGACTAAAGAAGAGCTTGTTTCAATGGGGAAACTGTCGTATAACCATCACGCTTCGAAGAATCGAAAAGATGAGGAGCCCCGTGTCGGCAATCAAACCCACGCGCTTGTAGCTGCGAGGCACCGCGCAGCGCAGGCACAGTGCTGTCACCGCCGTGCCTCGCTTCACACGCACGCACGCCTCGACACACACACACCCATACTCACACACTCACTCACACCCACACACTCACATACAAACCCACACACACGCGCGTCTGCGATCACAGCCCGCAGTCCTCACAGCCAATTAACGGTTATAATCAAATCAAAGGAAGAGCTGTGGGGGTTTTTTGTGTGTGTGTGTGTCACGGAATGACGTTAATTATCAAATGGAGCCAAACGGACGGGTGTTCCCGTGATTCAGCCGCTACTGCTCGCTCGCTCTCATTACCAACTCCCCTAAGCGACGTCCATTGTGGCGCCTCCGTCACGCCGCCTCCAAACCGGCGCCGAGCCGACGGGGCCGCTTAACGCGCGGTTCCCGGCGAAATTAATTATCGCGGGGTGGCTAACGCCGCCCGCTCGGCGTTTAGCGGGGCGCGGATTATAAGGGGATTATAACGAAGGGGATTATAACGAAGGGGACGGCGCTAGTTGTTCCGTGACGTCGCCCGCTCAGCCGGTGGCTCAGCCGGTTAGCGCGCCGGGCTACGAACCCATTCCGTCGCACCTCTGCTGTGGCAGCCGGACAGGTGTAACGTGGCAGCTAGTTAAGAATAATACTAATAATAACAGCATTTTATAGAGCGCATTTCATCCGAGGATCGCAAAGCGCTGCACAACGACGGAAGAAAAAGAAAAAACAACTGATAAAAACCAAAGGAACAAGTAAATTATTAAGGCTGCTTCGAATGCACTGAAAGGTTGTGAAACTGGCAATCTTAAGAGCGGCAAAAATCTGCCAGCGTCCACTAAGATGGCCGTCATTTCCTTAAAGGCAAACACGGAGGGGGAGAGGGAGGGAGGGTGAGCGACAGGGGAGAGACACAGGGACAACAGAGACAGGAAGACAGAGAGACAGACTTTCCCCGGTTCACGGGATTTTTTTTTTTATAACACGGCGCCCCAGAGTCAGAAAATTAGGGTTAGCAAAAATCTAAAAATTTGGAATATCTCGCTTCGGCGCCCCTGTGAGTTAGCTACGGCGCAGACTTTAGGAAGGAACCAGTGTAACATGGCATCTGTGCAGGAACCACCCCGGCTTGGAACCACATCGGGGTTCCGCAAGCCTCTCCTCAGCGTGCCTGGCAAGGCGATGTTGCACGATCCTTGCCACGAACTTTCCCGGCACACTGAGCCGGTCCTGGGCCTCCCCTAGGTCGACCCAGCATCAAATGCTTGCCTAGTGCAGCGTATAAACATCGTCACTAGGGATACAAAGGCAGCCGGGCGTGGTTCTGGTCACCCACCCCGCTCCCTCTATGGCTCTATGCGGTGTCAGCCTTCATAAGTGCTCGATAGTTGCACTTGACCGTACGGTCTGTTAAGGCTCCACGGGGGAATCTTTGTAATAGAATAGCTTTCAGTGTATTCTAAGCAGCCTTAATCATTTAATGTTTTTTGTTCCTTTGGTTTTTATTTATTTGTTTTTCATTGTTGACATGCCGTTTTCATCGTGGCCCTTGTGCAGCGCTTTGTGACCCTCGGGTGAAAGGCGCTATATAAAACGCTATTATTATTATAATGTCAACAATTTTATCGCGTAATAAGGCGGCTGAGTGCGCGCGCGTGTGCCGTGCCGGCCTTCACAACGGTGTAACACGCTAACGGCACCTGAGCCGACAGTCCTGTTCAGCCTACGCGGGGGATCTTTGTCTTTGTGTTTATCTTTCGTGCGTGGGAGAGGAGGCGGAGGAAGAGAGGGCTCGGAAACAAATCGTTCCTAGATCGCTACAACTCCCGGGTCTATTGGAAAAAAGCAGTTCATACATCTTGGCGGATACCCACTCTGTTAAGTAAATGACACTGAATCTTAAAAGGCCTCTTACAACGCAGCCCAAGGCCCTAGGGGAGAGATTCAACCCGCGCTCTCTTCCGCTCTCTCTCTCGCTCGATCGCTGTCGCAGAGAGAATCAAACATATTCTCGCTGCTGCTCAGTGCGACGACTTCAAAGCCGTCACCCGCGACCCCGCGCGTCTCACAGAAGATGTTTTCAAATGTAAATTTATCTCGGTCGCTCACACTTACACGCACACACACGCGCACACACAGACAGACACCTAACACACCACACAAAGACACAGATCCCCTATATAGCCTTAACCGACTGTAGGGGCAAGTGCCGTTAGCGAGTAGCACCTATGAAGGTCAGCACGGCACACGAGGGGGTGGGTGGCCAGCACCGCGCCCGGCCTCCTTTGTCTCCCTAGTGGCAATGTTTACACACCGCACTCGGTACTCATTTGAGGCTGTGTTAAATCATCCCATAGATTTCAATGTTAAATCCTCCCATAGACTTCAACGTTAAATCCTCCCATAGACTTCAACGTTAAATCCTCCCATAGACTTCAATGTTAAAGTCTCCCAAAGACTTCAATAATAATAATAATATAAATTTATATAGCGCCTTTCACCCGAGGATCACAAAGCGCTGCACAAGGGCCACGAAGAGGATGGCATGTCAACAACGAAAGAAAAAAACAACCAATAAAAACCAAAGCAACAGAAAATAAACGATGAAGGCTGCTTCGAATATACTGAAAAGGTCGTTTACACACCGGTCGTCGATGTTAAAGTCTCTCATAGAGCAGGGCTTCTCAACCTTTCGCGCCGCAAGGCCCACTCGTGTCCGCTCTCCAGGGACCGCTAGGGGTGGTGCTCGCGGCCCCACTGATGGGTCGCGACCCAGCGCTCGAGAACGGGCGGTGTTACCTGAAACCGAGGACGTGCAGCTTCTTGAACCCGGGCATCTTCTCAAACATGGCCAGCATCTGGAACACGGGAGAGAAAAATACTCAAGTCACATCATCGCGATGAGACCCATTCACGGCACAGGTCCGTCGATTAACACAGAGTGAGGAACGCTCGGTGACACACGGCTATCCCCGAAAGATCAGCTGTGGAGACAGCGATTCTCATCACACATCGAACCGCCGTGACAAACCTACCATCCATCCATCCATTTTCAGAAACCGCTTAATCCTGCACAGGGTCGCGGTGAGACCGGAGCCTATCCCGGGAGACACAGGGCGCAAGGCAGGGGGATACCGAGGATGGGACGCCAGTCCATCGCAGGGCACCTGGGGCAATTTTACTCGGTAGGCCAATTAACCTGGCAGCATGTCTTTGAGCGGTGGGAGGAAACCGGAGTGCCCCGGCGAAAACCCACGCCGACACGGGGAGAGAGAACACGCAAACTCCACACAGAAAGGCCTCCCGAGTCGGGATTCGAACCCGGCTCCCTTCTTGCTGTGAGGCGGCAGCGCTGCCCACTACACCACCGTGCCGCGCCTCCCCCACATCAATTCCCAAACTTCCCAACTCGCATCCATCTCTGCGCCGATGCCCGCTCGCGCCGCATGAATCACGGCGCAACACAACGGCCGTCGCCTCCCGCAACGGCCATCGCTTTATCTCGCTAATTGATACAGCGATTCATAACGTGCCACGTTTGACCGGCCCGTAATTGGACATAATGGTAACGGGCGTCTCTTGTAATTGTGTTCTTAATTGACGAACGGGATGGTTGGGGGGGTCCCGTCGGTGGCTGCGACGTTCGCGGGGACTCATTATCTGGGGAGCTGCAGGCTTCCGTTATCATATCGATTGTGATTATAACGGAGTTCGCTATTACGCCGGGCCGCGTCGCACAGACACATTAGCGGCGACGGGTCGCGGTGGCGTGGTGGGCCAGCGCTGCCGCCTCACGGCAACAAGGTCCCCCGAGTTCGAATCCTCCGCCTCGGGTGCCGCCGTTCTGTGTGGAGTTTGCGTGTTCTCTCTCTCCCCGTGTCCGCGTTGGTTTTCGCCGGGGCACTCCGGTTTCCTCCCACAGTCCAAAGACACGCTTGCCAGGTTAATTGGTCTACTGAGTAAAATTGTCCCAGGTGCCGTGCGATGGACTGGCGTCCCATCCTCGGTATCACCCTGCCTTTCGCCCTGTGTCTGCCGGGATAGGCTCCGGCTCACCGCGACCCTGTACGGGATTAAGCGGTTTCAGAAAATGGATGGATGTTTTCTGACAATTAATTGATTAAAATGAGCCATTATTGGCAGAGCCGGGATTAAGCCAATTGGACCAATTGCTCCCAATTAGGCCCCGCGAATTAGAGGCCCCGCGCTCTGGCAATCTACTCTAGTCTTCTCAAATACACACAACAACACATATTAACATACACCTGGGGGGTCAAGGTAGAAGCGTTCACGTCGCAATCCCTGTCAGGTAATACTTGGTATTGCCTGCGAATTCTACCAAACACTTCGAGGCCGAGCAGAAAGACAACGATGTCCAGAGGCTGACCATCGTGCTTCGAAGAATCGCAAAGAAGAAGAACATACACCTAACACCCACATTGCAGGTATTTTATAGGGAACAGCAACGATTAAAAAATTCTCCTGAATTTTTAAAAAAGTCAGCACGCACGTTTCGATTGCATTCCATTCTACCGTAGAGATATAAAGTCTACAATAAACTTTATTTATATCTCTAATATTATACAGACCTCGGCTGCTGAACCTGGGGACCCGAAAAATAATGTTTCCAATTGAGCCCCGCAAGCTCCTAAGGCCATCCATCCATCCATCGTCAAAAACCGCTTAATCCTGTGCAGGGTCGCGGCGAGCCGGAGCCTATCCCGGCAGACACAGGGCGCAAGGCAGGGCTATGACATTCCGTTCTCTCCGCGGCCCTTGTGCAGCGCTTTGTGACCCTCGGGTGAAAGGCGCTCTATAAAATGCTATTATTATACCTGTCATTGGGACGCCAGTCCATCGCAGGGCACCGGGGGCCAATTTAATCCGCGGGCCAATTAACCTGGCAGCGTGTCTTTGGACTGTTGGAGGAAACCGGCCCCGATTTATTGGCAGTGACTTGTGGCGGCAGCGGCGGTTGGGTTAACAGCAGCCGCGGGTGTTGCGACACCCGCACTTTCACAGAAACATGATTCCATCCCCCACGTTTTCCCTGCAACACCCGCGGCTGCGACGCTCCTGGTGTGTGTGTGTCCGCTCGCCCGCCCCGCTCGTTACCTTGCGTCGCAGCTGCTCGGCCAGGCGGTGCAGCTGCGTGGAGCTGGGTGGCACGGAGCACGGCACGGGCTGCGTGACCCGCACGCTGAACTCCACCACCTGCACTAGGGGGTGCTCCGGAACGTCGTTGGGCAGCGCCGGCTCCTGCCGCAGACACGTGCCACACAATGATACGATTACAGATCGATAGATTGATGTTTATTATTACAGCGGAGGGGATCAAGGTAGAAGCGTTCACGTCGCGATCCCTGTCAAGTAATAACTTGGTATTACCTGCAAATTCTACCAAACGCTTCGAAGCCAAGGAGCTGAAACACAACGATGTCCGGTAGCTCAACAGATGCCAGAAGCCCCTCAGTCTGGAGCAAGAAGAAAGGCCAATGCCCGGCGCCTTTAAGGCCAGCACTGACTATTATATCTGTAAATGTTGAAGGGCTGTCTGCAACTAAAGAAGAACTTGTTGCAATGGGAAACTGTCAGATAACCATCACGCTTCGAAGAATCGAATCGAATTCGAATTACAGCGGACAAAAATACCCAGTGAGCTTGCAAGCTCTGGAAGCGGGATTCTACGCGACACAACACTGGCTCCTGCCGCTAACACTAGGGAGACAAAGACGGCCGGGCGTGATGCTAGACACCCATCCCATCGTGTGCCGTGCCGGCCTTCATAGGTGCTACTCGCGAACAGCACTTGGACCCTACAGCATGTTCAGGCTATACGGGGCATCTTTGTATTTGTGATACCGCGCCGGGGTTGGGTAGAGACCGCAGTCCGCAGGTGATTGGCGGGTAAGCGGGTGATTGACAGGTAGCGCGTGTGATTGACAGGTAGCGGGTGATTGGCAGGTAGTGGGTGTGATTGACAGATAAGCGGGTGATTGGCAGGTAGCGGGTGTTACCGCGCTGGGTCCCGTCGCGCTGTCGATGATCTCATTGGACGAGGAGGCGTTCCCGGCGCCTGCTTCATCAGCTCCGCTGCCACCCTCCTCTTCCAGTGTGCCACCCTCCCGTTCAGCTGTGCCACGCGCCTCCTCAGCCTCTTCAGCTCCGCTACCACCCTCTTCAGCTGTGCCACCGCTCTCTGAAAATATGCCACCCCCCTCCTCAGCTCCCGCAGCTGCACTAGCGCCCACTGCAACTGCACTGGCACCCTCCTGTTCGGCTGCGCCACCACCGCCCTCTGCAAACACACCATCATCCTCTGCAGCTCCTTGGGCCGCGCCACCTCCCTCCTCAGCTGTGCCACCCTCCTCCTCAGCTGTGCCACCTCCCTCTTCAGCCTCTTCAGCTGTACCACCCTCCCCTTCAGCCGTGCCACCCTCCCCCTCAGCCGTGCCACCCTCCCCTTCAGCTGCGTCACTCCCCTCCTCAGCCGTGCCAGCCTCCCCTTCAGCCGTGCCAGCCTCCTCCTCGGCCGCTCCGCTGCCCTCTGTGACCGTCACCGTGCCAGCCCCGTGGCGGGGCGTCGTCGCGAACAACGCTGCCAGGTCGGAGGTCACGACCCCGGCGGCCGGGAGCGCTGACCCCGCGGTGACCCCGAGCCGGGTCGCGACCCCGGTCGTGGCCTCGCGTCGACCCGCGTCGGGCGACCCCGGGGGAGACGGAGCGGATTGCCGCGCGGATCCTGTGTGACGGGGGTGACACGGGGGTGGGGGACGGATGTCACGCCGGTCAGTGCCGTGCAAATGCTACCAAACACTTCGAAGCCGAGGAGCTGAAAGACAACGATGTCCAGAAGCTCAACAGATGCCAGAAGCCCCTCCAGTCTGGAGCAAGAAGAGAGGCCAATGCCCGCCGCCTTTAAGGCCAGCACTGACTATTATATCTCTAAATGTTGGGGGGCTGTCTGCGACTAAAGAAGAACTCGTTGCAATGGGAAACTGTCACATAACCATCACGCTTCGAAGAATCGAATCGAATTCGAACGGGGGGGATCACTGTGGGCAGTGGCGTAGCGTGGGTTGTCCAGCGCCCGGGGCAAGGCAAGTATAGCGCCCCCCTAACCAGTGGACTGTTATAGCACTCCCTGAGTCCCTTCCACCGGTCCAATATTGAATAAGAAATTATTATTATTATCGCGTTAGCAAAAAAAAAAATTATCACGAAAAAACGGTACGTGGCAACGTTTATTTTCCCCGTCGTGTTGAAAAACTGGGCAGAATGTTCGAACTTTGGAAGATTTTCTGTGCGAGGGGGAGGGCGGGGAAGGTGGAAGGCAGCCAACCGGTGAGCCGGTGCCAACATTTGCCAGACACTTGCGTACTTTACAAAATTATGTTATGGGTCAATTTATCACCGCGACCCTCACCTGTACCAGCGGTTTAGAAAATGGATGAATGGATGGATCGGTCAATTTATCAATGGAGTGGGGCTTTTTTTAAGCTGTGGGAGGAAATCGGAGAAACCTGGAGGAAACCCACGCGGAACAAGGGGCGAGAATAATAATAATAATAATAGCATTTAAAATAGCGCCTTTCACCCGAGGTCACAAAGCGCTGCACAAGGCTGTGGAGAGAACGGCATGTCAAGCAACATCAGGACAGATAAACTGAGAGTCAAGCAATCGCGATAAACCATAGGACATAGATCATAAAGACAGCAGAAAAATCAAAACAATAACAACCACAGAGAGCCTTCCACCCGAGGGCCACAAAGCGCCGCACAAGGCGGCGGAGAGAACGACAAACCAACAACGACAGAGAACGGTAATCAGACAGCGTTGAGCCGCAAAGTGGTCCTAGCACGACGGCTTGAAGGCTTTACGGAACAAGTAAGTTTTAAGACGAGATTTGAAGATGTTCAAAGACTGCGCTGAACGAATTTCCAATGGAAGAGCATTCCAGAG
Organism: Geotria australis; assembly: GCA_036362915.1. Lineage (NCBI taxonomy): Eukaryota > Metazoa > Chordata > Hyperoartia > Petromyzontiformes > Geotriidae > Geotria > Geotria australis. Next base: position 1,077,128 of record JAZEWU010000058.1, on the reverse strand, counting down.
TCTTGGAGCAACGCGCAAGAAGGCAAACTCCGCACAGAAAGGCGACCAAAGCGGGCAAATCGAACCGCCTCGGGGCAGGACCTTGTTTTCCTGTGAGGCGCAGATGTTCCCATTGCGCCATCCCGCCACAGGGACCCACGGCGATACTTAGAAGACCGTGGACCGGATCGCCGGTCAGTTTGTACCGTTGAGCCGTGATGCGGCTCCGTTTAACTGTGCCGCGATGGCCAGGGCCGTGCCAGGGCGTGGCGGCGTCGCGGTAGAATTTGCGGCTCTCGGCGGACACCGAGTTTTAAACGGGCGGCGAATTAGTTCGAAGGAAAAACAAATTTAAAATAACGCAGCGGCGCGTTACGGCACGGACGTTATTTAGGAGATGGTTTATGTGGCAATTTACTCGCGTTCCCCTCGTCCTGTTCCCCGCGCTCTCTCCCCGGACAGTACATATATTAAAATTGGAACGAAACAGAGAAGATTAGCGTTGCCCCCTGGCTGCGCAAAGACGACACGCAACATTCGTGAAGCGTTCCCCGCTCTCTCCGCGCACTCTCTATCCCCACGCTCTTCCACGCACGCTCTTCCCCGCACGCTCTTCCCCGCCCGGATGGCGCTGAAACGCGGAGTTCGATCCATAGTTATCGAGCGTTGGTCGGTTTCGGGTCACCGCGGCTGTGCGTCTTGTCGCTCGGTCGAGCACTGCACGCGAGCGGTGGCGCAGCGGGTTAGCGCCACGGGGTGGAATTCCATCCGTACATTTTCAGAAACCGCTCAATCCTGTAGAGGGGTCGCGGTGAGACGGAGCCTATCCCGGCAGACACAGGGCGCAAGGCAGGGGTATACCCAGGATGGGACGTCAGTCCATCGCAGGGCACCTGGGGCAATTTACTCAGTAGGCCAATTCACCTGGCAGCGTGTCTTTGGACGGTGGGACGAAACCGGAGTGCCCCGGCGAAAAACCACGCGGACACGGGGAGAACGCGCAAACTCCGCACAGAAAGGCCCTCCGAGCCGAGATTCGAACCAGGGACCTTCTTGCTGTGAGGCGGCAGCGCTACCCACCGCGCCACAGTGCCGCCCTGGGGTGGCATTGGGTGAATGAAATCACTATGGCAACGCAGCCAGTTTCCACTACCCCCTTTAGAGATGCACACAGACTCGTAGAGATGCACAGAGACTCGTAGAGATACACAGACAGAGAATGGCTCCAACTCCTGGCCACACAGAGCTTTGTGGCCAAACACGAGCCCACCGAACATCCGAGGAGGATGCGGTGAGTGAGTGTAATTCATGAGACGTGACCACACGGGGGGTGAGGGGGGCGGGGGGGGCTGAGGGAGGGGGCTGGTTGGGGGGAGCATCGTAGCCAAAGACACATAAAGCCACAAACATCCCAGGAAGCTGGGAATAAGTTTAAAATCTTGCCACTCAATCGCCCACCCACTCACCCACCTAGTCGCTCACTCGCCCACCAACTCACTCCGCTCACTTTACCCAACCTCTCACTCAACCACGTAATTGACCCCACCCGCTCGCTCACAACAACCGCCGTTCGCCACTAAGTGGTCGTGACGTCAACACCGCGCTTGTGCCAGGCCATATGCGCCCACACAAAGTTTCCCCGTGTAGCCTCACACAGACTGTAGAGGTCAATTGCTGTTAGCAAGTAGCGCCTATGAAGGCCGGCACCAACCACAACAACCGCCGTTCGCCACTAAGTGGTGGTGACGTCACCGCGGCGCCCGTGCCAGGCCAGGTGCGCCTTGAAGCTGTCACGCGGAGTGTCTAATGCTCGCTCACAAACTCACTCACCCACCAGCCCATTGGGGATCAAGGTACAAGCGTTCACGTCGCGATCCCTGTCAAGTAATACTTGGTATTTACCTACAAATTCTACCAAACACTTCGAAGCCAAGGAGCTGAAAAACAACGATGTCCAGAAGCTCGACAGATGCCAGAAGCCCCTTCAGTCTGGAGCAAGAAGAGAGGCCAATGCCCGCCCGCCTTTAAGGCCAACACTGACTATTATAATCTCTAAATGTTGAAGGGCTGTCTGCAACTAAAGAAGAACTTGATGCAATGGGGGAAACAACTGTCGTATAACCATCACGCTTCGAAGAATCGAATCTAATTTGAAAAAACAGCCCATTCCATTTCCACGTCACCCCCCGTCGTAACACTCGCCGGCACAGCGCCGCGTCTCAGCAGTAACTTCGGGGCCACTCAAGTTCCAACACAGCTCCTGAGAGAGAGAGAGAGAGGTTTGACCCTTGTCAGGCACAGTGTGTGTGTGTGTGG
>JAZEWU010000058.1:1001438-1013914 GCA_036362915.1 Geotria australis | reverse complement strand
ACGTTCAAGTAGGATCTGATGATCGACGGTATCAAAGGCAGCACTCAGAACTTGTTGCAATTGGAAACAACTGTCATATAACCATCACGCTTCGAAGAATAGAATCGAATCCGAATTATTATTATTTTCTGCTGTAATAATAAAAATCTATCTATTGTCAAAGGGACGATAACGCCACCACCACCTCCACAGGCTTCACACTACCTTCACACTACCTTCCTGGTTAATAATAGTAATAATAGCGTTTTATAATAATAGCGTTTTATAGACGCTCTATAATAATAGCATTTATAGAGCGTCTTTCACCCGATGGTCACAAAGCGCTGCACAAGGCCGTGGAGAGAACGGCATGGTTCCATCAAGCATGTCGAGTCAACATCAACCCAAAGGCCGCTTTTGTTCCCGTAAAGAAAACAAGTAGCCTTTCTCTCTCTCTCTCTACGTTGGCTCAGTCACAGCAGAGGAATGCTGCTGCTGCTGCTGCTACTGACTGTAAGACGACAGGAATGTAGAGTCAAGCTCCAAACATGCAACACGCAACATTCCTGTGATGCCGGCCTTTGTTGAAGGTACGGTCGAAACCTTTGATAACTCACCAGCCAGTGTGTACGCAGGGAGAGCTCGGTTTCATTTACATGGTGAATGGTGCTCAACAGGCCAAAGTGCAGCCCTTGCAAGCGCCTGCTCATGTCACTGTAGGCAGAAGGGTTTCCGGGTCGCGTGTAGTGGGGTAAAGTGTGGGTGCTTCGACGCCATTAACTACTGATTTTGTGTATTGTTTAAGTTGGTTAATTCGCGCGTTTGCTGCGTCGCAGGAATCCCTGCTTCTGGAGCTTGCAAGCTCACGGGGTATTTTTTGCTGCTGTAATAATAACCATCTATCTATCTAAAGGAATAATAATAATTTTACATTTATAACGCGTGGCACATCTTCATTCACTGTCAAAGGTACTCATTCGACGAGAGAACGATTCAGAGGCGTAGCGAGGAAAGCGCAGAGAGGCGGAGGAGGCAGCCAGGCGGTGTTTCCGGCGCCATATTGCCATGCACTGCTTACTATTATTACCGCGTTATCTACAATCAGAGAGCGGCCACAAGCAGAATCAGAACAGACCAACAGCCAACATCAAACTTCGAATTTTGGACGGGAGGCAGGGAGAATTGTCTGCAGATTGTGAAGTTTCAGAAAAGGGGGGAAAAAAAAAGCCACACGTGTTTTCAGAGAGCGAATTCCAGACTCCCCACAAGTCCCGAGGGACGCAAGGGGAGGAGGAGGGGGGGAAAGGAATGTTTGTCAGAGCGGTGGGGAGTGGATTCGGGTCAGAGAGGTGAGCTGAGAAGATCCACAGGCACCAACTTCACAGCCCGGGACGTAAATTATAATAATTTTACATTTATAACGCGTGGCACATATTCATTCAATGTCGAAGGCATTCATTCGACGAGAGAACGACTCAGAGGCGTAGCGAGGAAAGCGCACAGACGGAGGAGGCAGCCAGGCGGTTTTGCCGGCGCCATTATATTGGAACCACACACTGGTTCCAATATAATTATGATGTTATCGGCCAATTAATTAATGAGTGAGTTTTTTTTCGCTCGCCGCAGCTGCTCTTTCAGAATAGCCGTGTTCGCTGAACTGAAATTTACTCTAGAAAAGTGGCGTAAAGGCGAATTTGACCAAAATGACGTAAAGCGGAGTACTACTGTATTTAACAAAACGTGCGTTGAACCGAGAGGAGGAAAAGCGCGCACGTACGGGGTGAACACATGCTGGTCTTTAAGTGACATCACCCCGAACTATTGCGAAAGGTAAAGCAGGCTCGGACAGGATACGTCATGGTCACAAAAGCACCCCCTCTCTCTCTCCAGTTCTGCCACTTTGAGCCGCGCTACAGTGTTGTCACAAGCTACGTGTTTTTTTTTCCCCCCCACCGCTGGCAGCATTCCACCGTTGAGAACAGGTTTGTCGCCCCCACTCACTATTTTTAATGAATGAGCTAACCGCGGAGAGAGGTGAGGAGGCCCCGGCAAGGAAAAACGTTCTGGCGATGTTACGTCGTTTTGCGGCCGGGACCACCGACCGACCACCACCGTAACCGCGGGCTGGAAAAACCGCGGGCTGGAAAAACCAGGTGATGTCACCTGTGGTAGGGCCCCACTAGGGCTGGAGGTTCGCTCCTCCAACACATCTCCGTGTGCTAAAGTAATAATAGCAGCATTTTATAGAGCGCCGGGGATCAAGGTAGAAGCGTTCACGTCGCCGCGATCCTTGTCAAGTAATACTTGGTATTTACCTGCAAATTCTACCAAACATTTGGAAGCCGAGGAGCTGAAAGACAACGATGTCCAGAAGCTCAACAGATGCCAGAAGCCTCCCAGTCTGGAGCAACAAGAGAGGGCCAATACCCGCCGCCTTTAAGGCCAGCACTGACTATTATATCTCTAAACGTTGAAGGGCTGTTTGCGACTAAAGACGAACTTGTTGCAATGGGAAACTGTCATATAACCATCACGCTTCGAAGAATCGAATCGAATTCGAACACAGTGGTCCCTCGCTCTAGGATATTAATCCAAAACACGTATCGCAATGCAAAAGCATCGTAAAGTGAGACCGATAACACCTTAGTACAGTAAGAGCGGCAACGCGTGTGTTTCAAACAAAGGAGACGTAAACACTGAGATGTAAACACTACAAAGCGCCGCTATTGGCTGAGAAGCTACCCGAGCGGCGTGCGTTTGCGTCGCCGATTGGCTGCCGCGCCACCCACGCTTGCACGCAGCCATATCGTAACACAGTGACATTTGATCGTAACGCGAGACTAACGTTCTTACAGAGTGTACAACGTAAAGCGATTTCATCGAATTGTGAGGCAGTCGTAAAGCGAGGGGCCGCTGCGCTTCGAAACCTCTCCAGGGTCTGTTGTACAAGTCAATAGCATTCGTTCATTCCCACTTAACTCCTGAGCCAGTTAACGGGGGAAAACCCTCACGCGTAGTTGGAGGCCTTGTGTGTGTGTGTAGCTCGCATAAACGAATGTGACAGAGCCACTGAATGCTGTTAGGTACAAAGTGCCGCGCATTCCGACAGACAACCTCGTGACCTTGCAGTGCAGGGTTTTGCGCGAAGCAGGAGCTGATTAAGTTTGAAGGGGGGCTCGAGGGCTGTTGTAGGTTTGGGTGGGGGGGGCTGGGAGATGTTGTAGGTTTGGGGGGGGTCCCCTATTTGCATTGCCAGCTCCTGTAAACTGTACGTTTTTAGCACCACCCACGCCTGATGTAATCAGTCCGTTGTTAGTCACCTGGGTTATTTGAATTCTGGTTTTGAAATATGACACACGCGAATCGTAAAGCTACCTATAAGTCGCAGTGGTAACATCTGCGCCTCACAGAAAGAATGGTCTTGCCCGAGGCGGTTCAAGTCCCGCCTTGGGCGCCTTTCTGCGTGGAGTTTGTGTGTTCTCCCCCTGTTCTGCGTGGGTTTCCTCCAGGTTCTCCGGTTTCCTCTCACAACTTAACAAAAATACACGTTAGTTATTTGGCCGATAACATCGTAATATATAGGAAGCAGTGTGTTGCAATATGGCGCCGGCAAACCGCCTGGCTGCCTCTGTGCGCTTTCCTCGCTACGCCTCCGAGTCGTTCTCTCGTCGAATGAATACCTTTGACATTGAATGAATATGTACGCGTTATAAATGTAAAAGTGTTACACACGAATGTTACGGATGGGGCGCCGCAACCCTGCCGCCCATAAATGTTTTAGACTAAAGGAGAATGTTAAAAAGCCTATGGGAGGGAGTTGGGGGGGAATGCTTTGTCAGCCACAGACCACAACCTCCAATAACAAAAGCAGGAACCGGTGAGAGGATGAATAAATAATGGTGCCTTTTCCAGGAGGCTCTCTCTCTCCTGCTTGTATGGCTTACTCGGTCAATTTACCCCCCTGCGAGGATTTTTTGTTTGATTGGCGAGGAGGAGACCTGGGTGGCCGGAGGAAACCTTGGCGATACAAAGGGAAGATGTAATATTTACACCGATAGGTCGGGCATCAAGGTAGAAGCGTTCACGTCGTCGCGATCCCTGTCAAGTAATACTACTTGGTATTACCTGCACATTCTACCAAACACTTCGAAGCCGACGAGCTGAAAGACAACGATGTCCAGAAGCTCAACGGATGCCAGTAGCCGCTCGGTCTGGAGCAAGAGGAGAGGCCAATGCCCGTCCGCCTTTAAGGCCAGCACTGACTATTATATCTCTAAATGTTGAAGGGCTGTCTGCAACTAAAGAAGAACTTGTTGCAAACAAATTAAAATTAACTCGAAGGCTTTCATGACCAATGTTATCCATAGTGAAGCTCTGTTTATGAGTTTAGGTCACAAACAGAGCTTCACTATGGACAAACAAACTAAGTGATTGAAAAAAAAAATCCTCCGCAGCAAAAAATAACCAAACGGCCGTATAGTCCGGTCGCTAAAAATTATCCACTCAAGTCCACGCGATATGACAAGGATTTTAATAACCCTCAGCGCGCTGCAAATGGGGGGCCTCGCGAAGCACCGCGTCGCGACAGGCGCCCGCTTTTCCCCCGTCGCACAATTTACTTTGCGAAATTGCCTCAATTAATTCTTTCCCTCAGGGGGACACACACCCCGAAAGTATTTTTCGCTCACTACCGCCCGTTAATTTCATTTAAACGCCGGGCCAGGAATTAAAACGGCCCATCGCAGGGACCGGGTATTAACTGCGCCGATGAGGCCTGGATGGATGGCCTAACGACGGGTTCCAGTGAACGCCGAGGATTGACGATGTGAAACGGCGACGAGGCAGGCGCGGTTCTGCGGTTTAATAATAATAATAATTTAACATTTATAACGCGTGGCGCACATTCATTCAATGTCGAAGGCATTCATTCGACGAGAGAATTACTCAGAGGCGTAGCGAGGAAAGCGCAGAGGCGGAGGAGGCAGCCAGGCGGTTTGCCGACGCCATATTGCCACACAACTGCTTCCTATATATAATGATGTTGTCGGTTAATTAATTAATGAGGATTTTTGTTTTAAGATGTGGGAGGAAACCGGAGAGCCCGGAGGAAACCCACGCAGAACAGGGGGAGAACACACAAAGTCCACGCAAAAAGGCACCCAATGCGGGGATCGAACCTGCTCTGGCAAAACCATTCTTTCTGCGAGGCGCGGATGTTACCACTGCACCACCCTGCTGCCCTCAAGAACGCGGGTGTAATCACAACGCAGTCCACGTCAGACTCCAGGACCCTATGAACCCGGGATTAATTTCACAATGCAGTGTAGCGCTCTCCATAAACCAGGGATTAATCACAGGACAGTGTACGCGAGTGTATTAGTTCCTATGAACCCGGGTTTAATCACAACACAGTGTACTACTGGTTGTGATTAAACAGAAAGAATGGTCTTGCCCGAGCAGGTTCGATTCCCGCCTTGGGCGCCTTTCTGTGTGACGTTTCTGTGTTCTCCCCTTGTTCTGCGTGGGTTTCCTCCGGGCTCTCCGGTTTCCTCCCACAACTTAAAAAAAAATCCTCATTAATTAATTGACCGACAACATCCTAATATATAGGAAGCAGTGTCTAGTGGCAATATGGCGCCGGCAAACTGCCTAGCTGCCTCCTCCGCCTCTCTGCGCTTTCCTCGCTACGCCTCCGAGTCGTTCCCTCGTCGAATGAGTACCTTCGACGGTGAAGGAAAATGTCCATCCATTTTCTAAACCGCTTGTCCTCGTGAGGGTCGCGGTGGCAGCAGTCCAAGTAGAGTGGACCATACATCCCTTTCCTCAGCAAAAGATTCCAGCTCTTCCTGGGCAGGGGATATTCCCAGGCGATGCCAGGCTAGCCGAAGCATATAATCCCTCCAGCGTGTCCTGGGTCGGCCTCTAGGTCTCCGCCCAGTGGGAAAATGCGCGCGCTATAAAATTTTAAATTATTATTATTAACAGGGGACACACGTGACGTGTGGCGAGTCGGGGAAGCACCTATCCGCGCAGCCCACGCACTTGTTGTTGTTGTCGTTCCCGCGCAACGCGCTATCCCGTGGGAGGGTCGCCCCCTAGCCCACGGCTGCGACCGTCGTTCCTCCGACGCGGGCACACATCCGCAGCGGCTATTATTACGCGTGTGGCCCGGGGGGTGGAAGGGCAGAAGCACAGGCCAGACGTGCATTGGTACAGTCCGTAATTTGACGGCTGGTTAGAAAAAAAAAATGTACAGTGAAAGGCTCGGTTGAAAAGGATTGAAAAGCGGGTTCTCTGGAAGACAGTCAAAGCCGGACGTTTGTATGACGGTGTTGTGACACAGAGTAACGGGGATCAAAGTAGAAGCGTTCACGTCGCGATCCCTGTCAAGTAATACTTGGTATTACCTGCAAATTCTAGCAAACACTTGGAAGCCGAGGGGCTGAAAGACAACGATGTCCAGAAGCTCAACAGATGCCAGAAGCCCCTCAATCTGGAGCAAGAAGAGAGGCCAATGCCCGCCGCCTTTAAGGCCAGCACTGACTATTATATCTGTAAATGTTGAAGGGCTGTCTGCAACTAAAGAAGAACTTGTTGCAATGGGAAACTGTCATATAACCATCACGCTTCGAAGAATCGAATCGAACACAGAGTAACGACCGTATGTTACAACAACCTGTACATTACGAACACCGTTAAACGGAGTAATACATGCATCTGATAGTAGCAAAAAAAAAAACCCTTTGCTTAAAAACACCTCCCACAGTCCAAAGACATGCTGCTACTGCATAGGTTAATTGGCCTGCTGACTAAATTGCCCCCGGTGCCCTGTGATGGACTGGCGTCCAATCATGGGTAAAGCCCTGCCTTTCGCCCTGTGTCTGCCGGGATAGGCTCTGGCTCCCCGCAATCCTGTACAGGAATAAACGGTTTCTGACAATGAATTAAAAACCTTGGCTTAAAATGATCATTTTCATTATCACGGCTTTGCTTTTCAAAGCCGTTCTTTCTGGACAGCCGTGTCAAGCGCACTCCCTCTCCTCTCGCTCGCAAGGAATGGAAAGCAGGAGAGCGCTTCGCCTCCCACGTCGGAGGCATTATTAGATACGCCTGATCTGTGCCTTGTTATTGTACCCCCCATAGCCCCAGCTTAGCTTAACTTGTAAATATAAAAAAGTGTTAGTATTTAGTTTTTTTATCCTAGCAGTTTTAAACCTTTGTTGTTGTGTTCCAGTTCACGTATATGCCAACACCAGGGTCTGAGAGAAACGAAATTTCGATCCTCTGTGTGTCCTGCAAATATGGCAGAGTTGAAAATAAAGCAGAATTAATAATAATAATAGCGTTTTATATAGCGCCTTTCACCCGAGGGTCACAAGGGCCACGGAGAGAACGGCATATCAACAACGACAGAAAAAAACAACCAATAAAAAACCAAAGCAACAAAAAAATTATTAAGGCCTCCAACCGTGGGAGGTGAAACGTCCCGAAGCAGAGAGGGCATAAATATTGTACTTCCATCATCAGCGACGTGAGCGAGCGGTTGCCGGGCCGCAGCTTTTACCACCTGACACTGCGCACCGTTTAGAGGCAAGGGGGGAAACGAGGTCGTGAAACGAGGTAATTTGCCTCCCGTCTGCCCGCGGTTTGGCTCCGTAAACACGGTTAATGTGCCTGGCCCCTAAGCGCATTTAAATGTACGCATTACGACCGAGCTGTGGCTGCCCGGTGATGGTGTTGTTGTTATTGTTGTGGCACGATGCTGTGCGACAACTGCGCGTGTGTGTAGCCGTGTGCTACAACAGCGAGCCGAGCGCCGAGCGGCCAAAGCACGGCGAGTTGGCACAGTAGGGAGCTCTCAGGTGGTGCATCTGCCAGTCATCTCGGTCAGGCAACCCGTGACACCTGGGTCTGTCCCGTGACCTCCTGTCGGCGAGCCTTCGACACTTCGCGTGGCCTCAAGGTGCATACGGCCTGGCACAGGCGCCGTGGTGACGTCACCGCCACTTAGTGGCGAAGATGCGGTTGTTGTTGGAGCGCTGGCTCAGTGGTTAGCGCACTGGGCTTTAAACCTGCCGACCCGAGTTCAAATCCCGCTCACGGCCAACACCAGTGACGATTTTCTAAACCGGTTATAGGCCCCTCCTAGGTTCGACTCAGCCTCAAATGAGTACCTAGTGCTGCGTGTAAACATTGCCACTCGGTAGACACAGGCGGCCGGGCGTGGTGCTGGCCACCCACCCCCTCGTGTGCCGTGTCCATCTTCGTAGGCACTCGCTAGCGGCACTTGACCCTAGTCTGTTAAGGCTATACGGGGATCTTCATCTCCGTAGCCGCAAGAGTGGATTGGAATGCACTTGCGATTCGCGAAATGACCCACTTGCCTGTTAATGACAAAATAAGTATCGCCTCCCTCCCATAGCTGCCTCTCCCCCTCTGCCGTCGCACCCCGTGACAGAGCGTGGTGAGAGAGCATCGACGTGCTTTGACGTTTATCGAGTTTAAATCACTGCGGCAGGGTGGCGCAGCGGTAACATCTTCGCCTCACGGAAAGAAAGTACTGCCCGAGACGGTTCGATTCCCCGCCTTGGGCGCCTTTCTGTGTGGAGATTGTGTGTTCTCTCCCCCTGGTTCTGCGTGGGTTTCCTCCCAAAACTAAAAAAAAATACTCATTAATTAACTAGCCGATAACATCATAATACATAAGATGCAGTGTGTGGCAAAATGTTGGTGCCGGCAAACCGCCTGGCTGCCTTCCATTAGTTTAAACGATCAATCAGTTTCTGACAATGGATGGATGGATTGTTGAATCGAACGGTGGCTCCTGACCGGTTTCAACTTTCAGTGTGCCGTCAGCAGTCCGGCTTGTTTGAAAAAAAACATAGCAAGGCTGCCGGGTTTGTCTCCGCCAGTCTCTGCGAGTCGCTCCTTCAAATAAACGCCACGCTTTGTATATTCACGTCCCAACGTTTCTGCAATAACAAATACTTGAACCACGTTAAGTGTCTTTGCCAAAAATGGTTGGGGATGTTTTAGAAAAAAAAAAAATCGAGCTTGTCGGCAACAGGCACAGACCGGTACGGGCATCTCTCCGCGAGAGAGCGGGCTGCCAGGCAGATTTTTCTCGGAGGGGGATGTGGCAGCCTCTGTCAGCCGACGTGAATTCCACAAAATACAGATCGGTGCTGCAAGGCACGTGGGGAGATTCGGAGTACCGCCGTACGCTCCTTTAACGGAGAGGATGCGTTCTTGGAGGCTTGTCCGCTGAGCGATGAATCCCGTTAAGGGAGGTCGTTATAACTCATCTCATTGTCAGAAACCGCTTAATCCTTAACCCGTGGACCGTTAGCACTCCCTGAGTCCTCTTCCACCGGTCCAGTATTGAATAAGAAATTAATATTACCGCGTCAGCTAAAAAAAAATTATCACGGGAAAAATGTTACGCTGCAACGTTCATTTGCCCCGTCGTGTTGAAAAAATGTGTAGAATGTTCGAATATTGGGAGATTTTCTGTGTAAGGTAGGGGGGCCGCGCCGGAGGGATTATATCATTCGGCTGGCCTGGGAGCGCCTGGGAATCCTCCCCCAGCAAGAGCTGGAATCTGTTGCTGAGGAAAGGGATGTCTGGTCCACTCTCCTTGGACTGCTGCCACCGCGACCCTCACCAGGACAAGCGGTTTAGACAATGGATGGATATAAATTTTGCACCCCCTATGAATTTTGCGCTCGGGGCAAGCCCCCCGGTGGGCCCACCCACGCTACGCCACTGGGCGGCGCCTAGGCGACCCCCAGCGGCAGCCGCCCCTGTTCGGCACGTGGCGAGCAGAGCACCGACCCGCTCTCGAGGATTAGTCTGCCGGTAGGGGAGGGAGGTGGGGCGAAGAGGGCGGCGGAGGGGGGTTACGGCGTCAGTGTTACAATTCGAATTCGATTCTTCGAAGCGTGATGGTGGTTATATGACAGTTTCCCATTGCAACAAGTTCTTCTGTAGTTGCAGACAGCCCTTCCACATTGAGAGATATAGTCAGCGCTGGCCTTAAAGGCGGGCATTGGCCTCTCTTCTTGCTCCAGACTGGAGGGGCTTCTGGCATCTGTTGAGCTTCTGGACATCGTTGTCTTTCGGCTCGGCTTCGAAGTGTTTGGTAGAATGTGCAGGTAATACCAAGTATTACTTGACAGGGATCGCGAGCCCATGGGAGCGTGCGTCGATACACGACGGAGCAAGCGTCTCAAACCGCTGCTCACACCGCCTCCGTCCACCCGGCAGCGTGATCCGTGCCTCCGACAGCGGGAGGCGAAACATCACACATCGCGCCGTGACAAACCTACATCAACGGAGGAGGAACGCTCAGTGACACGGCTCTCTCTCGAGAGAGTGAGAGTGATGCTCGTCGCACGCCGAGCCACCGCGACAAACGCGCCGCGTCCAAAAAAAAACCCACCGCCAACTATAAAAGCAAAACAACCCAAACGTTTGTACAGTGCTGCTTAATAACCGTTTCGGAATAAACCGCCGGTGGTTGGCACGGCGCCACGCCAAGCGGTTTAACCTCACGCGAGGCGATGACGGGCAGTGGCGCCGCCGCCGCCACCGCTACCGCCTGGGCAACTGCTGATGTTAGCAGCGAAAAGTAGGTCACCCTTTATGATTATGCAAATACGACACGTATTAACGCGGACGTCCGCTAAACGTATTCCGAGTGCGTGTGAGCGGCACAATAATGCATAACATTACAGTATTTTTATAATATTTATACAGTGTCGCCTTTCACTCGGAGGTCCCAAGGCGCTGCAGCAAACCGCAAGGAGGTTGGGGGGGGGAGACAACGCGGTAGGTCGGCGCCACCTCGTCAAGGAGAGTGAGCCCAGCAACCCCGCGGAGAAACCTAATTTCTGCCGCTCGAATCCGCGATATAATAATAATCAACTTTTGTAACGCGCGCATTTTCTCCGGGCGCGTTGCACCCGTCGATTTGGAGGCGTGGAGCCCTGCTCAGTCGGTTTGTTGTGAGTCGGTGAAGAGGTGACTTTTTAAGAGTTTTTTTAAGGCTGTGGGGGGTTGTGGGTGTCGCGACCGTACACACGTACGATAGCATATCCGGTCGGTTCAGATGTCCGCCCGGACCCACCCCCAAAAGTCAGATGCGCGACGCCGGCACGGCGAAACGCAAACCCGGAGTTCGCGCGCTACCATCGCAATGCGGGAAACTCTTAAGATTCCTGGATCGCGATGTTACGGCCCGCGTTCCCACGACAAAACGCGATGACACGCCTCGTCAGCTACGCTTCGAACCGGCCGTGCCAGGCAGCCGCGAGGGAACCGCTCGTCATAAAAGTAGCCGTACGAATACCCAGCTGGTGTAAAAAAAAAAGATAAATACACAAGGTTTTAATCCTTTCTGGCAATAATGCAAGCGTTAAGATCTTAAAACACCGAATGGACACCTGTTTCATAAAGTGTGGAGTTTTCAAGAAGCCACACTTGCTTGTGGCAAAACATGCAAACAAAATTCTTCGATAATGTACGCATTGCCCTTGAGAGACGGCTTCCTTTATAGCCTAGTCTCAACAGTGTTAGACTATTGTTGCCAAAAGGCTCTGAGTTTACGGAAAAACATTGCATCTTTTATACGTCAGCGATATACTGTAAATCAGGTGACCGTAGAATACCCCCACTGATGGCGTACCGACATGGGGAGGGGGGGCGGTGGTGCAGCGGTGGGCACGCCGCAGTACCGACCCGAGTTCGATTCCCGGCCGCGGCTAAAATCACGGCGGCAGCGCGTCTACATCTGCTCCTCCTCACGCAAACGAAAACCTGCCCGTGGCAGTTCGATTCCTAACGCCGGGCATCTCTCTGTGTGGAGTTTGTGTGTTTTCTCCCCTGGTCTTGCTTGGGTTTCTTCCGGATTCGCCGGTTTTCTCCCACAACAACAAAAAAAAACCACCAATTAATCGGCCAATACCTTCGTAATACAGAAGACGCGGTGTCTGGCTGTTGGCACCGGCGTGGCTGCATCTCCCCCCCACGCCTCTCTTTCCTGCAGCACTTTGGGACCTCTGGCTGAAACGCGCTACTATATAAATGCTGATTACCGTCCTCTGTCGTTATTGATTTGTCGTTCTCTCCGCAGCCCTGTGCAGCGCTTTGTGACCCTTGGGTGAAATGCGCTCTATAAATGCTATTATTATTAACACTGATATGACAGATGCGTTCCGTCTCTAGCGATTGTGAGCGTCTCTCACGAGGCGGGGAGCGTCACGCGACTTCTTAATTGCCCGCAACCCGCTTCTGTCTTCACATCTGATGCGGCGACCGGTTGCACAACGGAGAAATTAAATGAAACAAACGGCCAAGATTGCAACGGGGCGGCACGGTTGGCGGCTTCACCGCGCGGGCCTCTTCTCATCGCTCGGCAGCGTGCCGTGCAGATGACGATTATTAAATGCGTCGCGCCGCGCGTTAAATGTAACGGCGGGACGGCAGATGCGTCACCT
>JAZEWU010000058.1:967333-977889 GCA_036362915.1 Geotria australis | reverse complement strand
ATAATAATAATAAATATAATAACAATCATCTCTATTCGTAACGCGCGGTACGTATTCATTCAACGTCGAAGGCGTTTGTTCGACCAGAGAATGACTCGGAGGCCTAGCGAGGAAACCGCAGAGAGGCGGAGGAGGCAGCCGGGCAGTTTGCCGGCGCCATATTGCCACACACTGCTCCCTATATATTAGGATGTTATCGGTCAATTAATTAATTAATACATATTTATTTACGTTGTGGGAGAAAACCGGAGAGCCCGGAGGAAACCCACGGCAGAACAGGGGGAGAACACACAAACTCCGCGCCTCAGTATCTGCGTCTCGCGTCGGCTGGGCGGGGAATTTGTCTGCGCCCAAGGCGGGGATCGAGCCTTGCTCGAAACACGGGTGTATCCTCGTGCGTGCGTGTATGTGCGAGCAGCGCGCGAGTGGGTCCCGGCGTGGCGGAGGAGGTCTACAAGGATATGCCCGAGACGAGCTTCACCCGCACCATCTCCAACCCCGAGGTGGTGATGAAGCGGCGGCGCCAGCAGAAGCTGGAGCGCCGGCTGCAGGAGTTCCATGGGGACGACGGGCGGCCCCGCTCAGGTGCGTGGCGCGGGCAGCGCGGCGACGTCGCTGCGACGTTCGCGCGACGTGTAGACGTTAGCGCTGATTCGACGAAGGGGACGGCTGGCCGGCTGCGTTGCCGTTAACCCACAAACCCCTGGGGCCGCGTCGGTCTTCGCGGGCGCCGCTCGCTTGACGGCACCTGCCCTTGCTTTCTCTAAGGCCGCAACGGAGGACCTCCGCGTGTGCGTGTGAGCACGTGCGTGCGTCTCTGTGCCGGATAGAGGGGGCTAAACGGGCGCGGCACGGGCTAGAGAAGAGATGGATCGATGCGGCACAGGAGGACCTGGAGCTGGGTGGACTCGGTGAAAACCGGTACCGGTGGTGTCAAGATCGACCTCTGTGGAGGGGGTTCGTGAAGGATGCTACCGGGTAGTCGGAGGCAATCGCCCTCCAGCAACAACGGAGGGTGGAGAAGCAACGATCACAACAGCGAGCCGAGCGGCCAAACCACAGCAAGCACAGCAGGCATCTCAGGTGGTGCATCTGCCAGTCATCTCGGTCAGGCAGCCCACGACACATGGGTCTGTCCGTGACCTCCTGTCCGGGGAGCCTTCGACACTTCGCGTGGCCTCAGGGTGCATATGGCCTGGCACATGCGCCGTGGTGACGTCACCGCCACCTAGTTGCGAATGTCGGTTGTTGTTGTTGTTGTTGCATCTCTGTGTGTGTGTGTGTGCAGGCGGGATGCTGCGCGTGTTCGCCGACAGCCTGAGGCCTACGATCCCGTACAAGACGCTGCTGGTGTCGCTGTCGGACCCGGCCGAGTTCGTGGTGCGCGAAGTCCTCGACAAGTACGGCCTCGAGAGGGAGGACCCGGCCAACTACTGCCTGGCCAAGGTGAGAGGCCCCCCCGGCGATTGCAACTATCGGCGAAACGTCGTGGACCTTCACCGGTAAACGTCGCGGGTTCGGTCTTCGACACACCGGTGCGTGATGCCGAAGTAAGTCATGAACTGGAAGGTTTTTTGTTCGCACGCGACAAACCTTACTAATCGGCCGTGTCGGGTGGAGGCGTGTTCACGACGCTTGTTTATTTTACGTGACCCCCCCAACCCGTTAAAAAGAGATGTACAGTAATACGTCATTTCGACTTTACGCCACTTTTCTATAGTAAATTTCAGTTCAGCGAACGTCATTACGTCCGACGTTACGTCACTCAGCAACGTTAGCTACGCCATAAAAAATGACTAAAATGTGTTTTTAGTGTTCTTTAAGGTTTAGCGATAGTTATATTATTTTGCGAGTTATTTACGCTAGTTTTACGGTGTTTGTCCTCATTTTGACGCATTTTTAAGGCATTACGTCAAATACCGGGTTACGTCACTGCTTTTGAAACCAATTAATGACGTAGGGCGGGGTATGACTGTGGACTCCGGATAAGACCGGTCGCAAAAGCCGTCGTGTTAAACACTGTCGGCGGTCGCTAACGGCGGCCTGCGCCGCTTGTTCCGCCGCCTCCGCAGCTGGTGCTGCCCCCCGACAGCGACATGATGGAGGAGGCAGTGCGGCGCGACGGCGTGGAGACGGCGCTCGACGACCAGGACTGCCCGCTCAACATCCTGGCCGAGTGGGCCCCGGAGGACGGTGAGGAGCGCGACGGTGCTCGGAGCAATTCCAAAAAAATAATAGCAACGGTGCAGCCACAACAGCCACCGCCATTTCGGTCCACCGGCTTACTCGGCGTGCCTGCGTGCGTTTAATTGAGATTGGCGTTGTTTCCCCCGCATGTCTGTTTTCCTGTCTGGGTCCCTGTCTCCCCCTGTCGCTCACCCTCCCTCCCTTTCTCCCTCCGTGTTTGTGTTTAAGGAAGTGACGGCCATCTTAGGGGACGCTGGCAGATTTTTGCCGCTCTTAGGATTGCCTTTCAGTATATTCGAAGCAGCCTTAATCATGAAAAACAAATTGTTCGTTTGGCTTTTTTTTTTCATTGTTGACATGCCGTTCTCTTCGCGGCCCTTGTGCAGCGCTTTGTGACCCTCGGGTGAAAGGCGCTATATAGAACGCTATTATTATTATTATGTCTTTGGACGGCGGGAGGAAACCGGAGTGCCCCGGCGGCAAAAACCCACGCAGACACGGGGAGATAGAACACGCAAACTCCACACCGAAAGGCCTCCGAGCCGAGATTCGAACCCCGGGACCTTCTTGCTGTGAGGCAGCAGCGCTACCCACTACGCCACCGTGCCGCCCGTTAGAAATGTAAAATTATTATCGTTGCTACCGGAACAGGCGTGCTGGTGTTCCAGCTGCGCCGGAAGGAGGACGTCGCGGCTCGGAGGAAGAAGCAGCAGCAGCAGCAGAAGGGGGGCAAGGGGGCGACGACGGCGGAGGAGCGGCGGCGCGACGTGCCCGGGCACGACGGGGCGACGGGCGGCTCGGGGCACCACGACGCTTACGGGGCTGCGCCGCCACCCGACCGGCTGCCCTACCTGGTGGAGCTCAGCCCAGGTGCGTTACCGGTCGCGACCGGCGTCGGTGGAGGTGTGTGCGTGTGTGTGTCTGTGCGAAGGTTCAGTTGGCAGGAGGTCACTTATCCAACAAAGACACTGTTACACACCCACGCACTCACGCAGCAGGACTCGTGTTTGCGCTGGGAGGCCGGCGCCTCACGCTCCCACAAAAAATCTGTTTCCTACGATTGAGCGGGTTTCCTGCCGACTCCCATCCCGCGGGTACACGGCGTGCGGCGACCCCCGCCTCGCCCCCACCTCGCTCCCCCTCACCCCCCTCTCCCCCACTCTCCGGCCGCTCACCTCTCACCACAGTCCCCACTCGCGGCACAGCGCCTTACGTCACGCACCTCGCTCGTGCACAACCTTCGGCACGGCGCCGCTTCTCCGCCGCGGCACCTGCAACCCGGACCGCTCTGCCGCATCGACCACGTCAAAACCAAATCCCCTCCACAACTTAAAAAAAAAACTACAAAAAAAATCACCGATGCGTTCACGCACTCACTGAGCCGGGCCCCGTGCCTCCACTTTTGACCGTACCGGTCTTGTCACGACTATACGGGGGGAATCTTTGTCTTTCTGCGGGTGCGTTTGCGATGCTTGGCTTACGCGGTTCTATCGTTTGACGGTTGTGTTAATGGCCGGTGTGGGTGTCGTGTTACATTCGTAACGAGTCGCGTGCCGGCTGCGACATTCGTAGAGCGTTAGATGCGCGCGCGTTGTTGCGTGTCACATTTGCGGCGCCCTGCTGCTGTGCCGTGTTGGGACGTTTGTGCGCGCGTGAATTGCGGCCAAAGAGCGTGTCCTTTACTGCCTCCCTGTGGCTCGTCAAATAATAGCGGCCGCTCGAGTCTAACAGCAGTCGCCTCCCGCTGCTGGAACGAGGCCTCGCCATGCCAGCGCTGCGTCCTCTGACTGCAGGCGCGTCGCAGCTGCGGGTGTTACGGGTGTTGCGACACCCGCACTTTCACGGGTAGTCTGATGAAACGAAACTGATTCCCAACACGTGAAAAACCCTATTGGTCAAGTTAGATTGATTGAACGGCCATCCGGCCAATCACAGCCATTTGACCAACCCACTGTGTGTGTGTTGTGTGTTTTGTGTGTTCGTGTGTCAAGTACGTTGTGTGTGTGTGTGTGTGCGCGCGCGTCATGTGGATTGTGGGGAGCGGTGGTGCGGCGGTTAGCGCGCCGCACTACGAACCCGGCGACCCGAGTTCGATTCCGACTCACGGGCCAACGTCGGTGACGATTTTCTTAACCGGGCCTCGCCTATAAACGAGTACCTGGTGCAGTGTGTAAACATTGCCGGGCGCGGTGCTGGCCACCCACCCCCTTGTGTACCGCGTCGGCCTCCACAGGTGCTCGCTAACGGCACTTGCCCCCTACAGTCTGTTAAGGCCACACGGGGGGATGTTTGTACGTCGTGTGTGTGCGCGTCGTGTGCGGGTGTTGGAACCCGTGCGAGTTGATCGCGACGCGTGTTCCTTCCGCGCGTTTGGGCGCGCCGTCCCTCGCGTCGCCTCCTGTCTCTCCTGTCTCTCCTTTTCTGTCCTGTCTCTTCTCTCCCTGTCTCTTTTTGTCCCCCTCGTGCTGTCTCCGTGTCCTCTCGTTAATATTTCCGCCGCCGCTCCCCTCTGCTGGACACGGCAGGCGGGAGACACCGGTCGTACAGGACCCCAGGTAACGGCGTCTGTTGTGGGGGGCACCTCCTCACCCGCCCCCACCAGCCATGCTCTCTCCACTGCTGGAACGAGGCCTCGCCATTCCAGCGTCGCGGCCCTCTTCGAATTCGATTCGATTCTTCGAAGCGTGATTGTTATATGACAGTTTCCCCATTGCAACAAGTTCTTCTTTAGTCGCAGACAGCCCTTCAACATTTAGTGATATAATAGTCAGTGCTGGCCTTAAATGCGGGCATTGGCTTCTCTTCTTGCTGCAGACTGAGGGGCTTCTGGCATCTGTTGAGCTGTAATCTGCGCTGCTTCAACCGCTTTCCCGACAGAGCAGACGTTGCCACCGCTGCATCGCCGCCCTGACGTGCCGCGTGTGGCGTGTGCCCCCCCCCACCTCCGTAGACGGCTCGGACTCGCGAGACAAGCCCAAGATGTACCGGCTGCAGCTCAACGTCACCGAGGTCGGGAGCGACACCTCCTCGCCGCAGTTCATCCAGGTGCGCGACGGGGTGGCGACGTGGGGCAGTGATCGGCTGGGAACGCCACAGGGAATGCCGATCCATCCATCCATTTTCTAAATCGCTTGTCCTGATGAGGGTCGCAGTGGCAGCAGTCCAAGGAGAGTGGACCAGACCATCGCTTTCCTCAGCAACAGATGCCAGCTCTTCCTGGGGGGGAATTGCCAGGCGTTCCCAGGCCAGCCGAAGGATATAATCCCTCCGGCGCGTCCTGGGTCGGCCTCTATGTCTCCGCCCAGTGGGCCGTGCACGGTAGACTTCCCTGGGGGAGCCTTCCAGGGGAACATCCTTACCAGATGCCCGAACCACCTCAACTGGCTCCTCTAAGAAGGCAGTGGACTCCACTCCCGAGGATGCATAATTTGCATTTCACCTATCTGCATTACCACCCGTCCGTTCTCCCCCGCTCCCTCTCCGGCCCGGTTCCGGCCCGGTTCCGGCGCAGTTGTTCGGCGCGGGCATCCAGCCGCAGCACTGCGTCATCACCAACATGGAGGGCGTGGTGACGGTGACGCCGAGCAGCGTGGAGTCGGAGACCTACGTGCAGGGACGCCGCATCCAGGAGACGACCATGCTGCGCACCGGCTGTACGCTGCGATTCGGTCGCGCCAACGTCTTCAAGTTTGTCGACCCAGGTCACGAGTCGGCCGGCGCCGGCGGCGGTGCCAACGCGGTGGCGCGCCGGGCTGCCGAGGGAGACGCGGAGCCGCAGAGGGGCGCGGTCGTCGCCAGCAGGTAGCTTGCTTACCCCTCCCCGCCGACCGACTCTTATAAAGAGCTGCGTAGCTCACTGGTTTCCGTCCGGCTTATGTACGGACGATGACTGTGTGTCTGTGTGTCAATTACTTTGTGCCTGCGTGTATGAACGACTGTCTGTCGGTGTGTATAAACCTGTGCGTGTCTGTGTATATCAATGACTGTGTATGAACGACTCCGTGTCTTTGTATGAACGACTGCGTGTCTGTCTGTATCAATGACTGTGTGTTGTATGACTGTTTGTAGTGCGTATGAATGACTGGTGCGTGTGTCTGCGTGTGTCTGTGAATGACTGTGGTGCGTGTGTGTGTGCGTTCCCCCGCCATGCCCCCCAGCGGCGTGTCGGCACCCGTGCCGCACGAGACCACGTTTGAGCTGGACGGCGACGTCCACAGCAACTCGGACGCACACGCCAAGGTCGGTGCACGCGCGCGCACACTCACACACGCAAAGATCCCCCGTGCAGCCCTAACGTACCGCAGGGTCAAGTGCTGTTAGCGAGCAGCACCTGTGAAGGTGGACACGGCACACGGGCGGGCGGGAGGGTGGCCAGCACCGCGCCATGCCGCCTTCGTCTCCCCGGCGGCGATGTTTACGCATCGCACCGGGTACTCGTTTGAGGCTGGGTTGACTTAGGGGAGGCCCAGGACCGGTTAAAAAAATCGTTATTGGCTTTGAGCGTGAGTGGGAATGGAACTTGGGTGGCCGGGTTCGTAGCACGGTGTGATAACCGCTACACTACCGCTCCCCACGCCCGGCACACACACACACACAGCGACACGAGGTGGCAGCAGGGTGGCACTCGTTAATTAATTGACCGATAACATCATCATATATAGGACGCAGTGTGTGGCAATATGTTGGCACCGGGAAACTTCCCGGCTGCCTCCTTCGCCTCTCTGCGTTTTCCACGCTACGCCACTGAGTCGTTCTCTCTTCGAATGAATACCTTTGACATTAAATAAATACGTGCCACGCGTAATAAAAAAATAAAAATATTATTAGTATTACGAACGTAGCGATATGGTGTCTCAGGGAGGGTTTCCTGGGTAACGGATGGTGCTGGTGTCAGCTGATTGTGTGCGTGTCTGTCCCAGCGTCAGGCCGATGGGAGGTTGGGGATACGACCGGATCGAGTGGAACTCGCCAAGTCGGAGTTACGGTGAGACACCTTGATGAAGCGACGGAGGTTTTCGCGGCTCGATGAGCGATGAGAATCGCTCTCGAGAGCTGCTCTTTTGGGATAGTCGGGTCACTGAGCCTTCTTCCTCTCTGCTGATGTAGGTTTTCGTCGTTCGGTGTTCGGAATAGCCGAGAGCAGGAACGCTCAACACGGCTATCCAGAAAGAACAGCTCTCGAGATAAATTCTCACTTCAAAGAAACATGTAGTCACAAAGACAAAGGTGCCTCGTATAGCCTTAAATCGTCTGGCGGGGCAAGTGCTGTTAGCTAGTAGCACCTATAAATGACAGCACGGCACACGACAGGGTGGGTAGCTAGCACCACTCCGGGCCCCCGGTGACAACGTTTACACACCACACCAGGTACTCATTGGAGGCTGAGTCGACCTAGGGGAGGCCCAGAACCGGTATGGAAAAATCATCGTTGTGTTGGCCGTGAGTGGGAATCGAACGCAGGTGGCTGGGTTCGTCGTGCAGTGCGCTAACCACTACACCACCGCTAACTGCTACACTGCCGACTTCGGATCTCCGGTGGAATTTTTTTATTAGCAATAAACGCCCCGCTTGAAACCCGCACCCTTGCTTCAACCGCCTCGCCGGGAGCTGGAATCGAACCGCTTGGGGTCGTTGTTACGACGTAACGTCCGTCACGAAAGCCTTCCAGGCGTCGCGGCCCATCGCGTCGCTTCGGCGGCTCTCCTCCGCGCGCGAGCTAACCCGCGTCGCGTTGTGCTTTTGTGTCGCGGCGGCGCGACCTGTGCGTGCAGCGGTCAGGACAAGCCGCCGCCGGTCATCGACCTCCCGGCCACGCTCGAGCTCAGAGACGGAGGTGAGTCTGTCCGCCTCTGATCCTGGTTTCGAGTCAACCTCAGAGCTGCGTCGGTCTGTTGGGTTTTTGTGTGTGTGTGTGTGGGTATCCGTGTGAGTCTGTGGGTCTCTACGGCTCCATGCGAGTCCACGGCTTGTCAAGCTCACCGGGTATTTTCTGCTGTAACAGCGAACACCTGTAGTCTATCTTGACCCGGCTGTTGCCCCTTGCCGCGTATTAACCAACGCAAACCCGCCCCTCACGTTGCTCTCCCCGCCCCTCTCCTTCCCCTGCTCTCCCCTTCGTTGCATCACCGCCCAGCGGAGGAGGCGTTCCTGGCTGGCGTGGTGAACTACACCAACAGCACGACGGCGCACTTCAAGCTGTCGCCCACGTACGCGCTCTACCTGGCGGCGCGGCGCGCCCTCGCCGGCCCCGGCACGGCCGGAGCCTCCGCGGCCGCCGAGCACGAGCGGCTGGGCCGCACGACCGCCATCGTCAACCGCACCGTCGCCATGATGGAGGCCGTCATCCAGGTGAGGCCAATCGCGGCCGCGCCGCGCCCCGCCGTTTGCGCTTTATACATAGGATTCGAATTCGATTCCATTCTTTGAAGCGTGATAGGTTATATAATAATAATAATAATAGCATTTATAGAGCGCCTTTCACCCGAGGGTCACAAAGCGCTGCACAGGGCTGCGGTGTCTGACAGCTAACCGCTTGTCTGGTTGAACTCCCCCCCCACGCCACTCTGCGGTTTCCTCGCGACGCTTCCGCATCCGTGTTCCGCCCCGAGACCAGGCGTGGAATTTGCGCGATGGCGCGTTCTGAATTACATCGTCGTCATCATCGTCGTCGTCGTCGCCGTTCATTTGTCACGGCGTGATGGGTGGTGTGGGCGGCGGCGGTTGTCGTCGGCGCGTCCGCGGTTCGACTCGCTCGATCCCTCAACCGCCCCCCTCTCTCTCTCGGTCCCCGGTCTCTCTCCACAGGACCTGAAGCATCACGACCAGGTACAGTGTACGAGCACCCCCCTCCCCGCCGTCGCCCCCCCCCCCCACTCCATGCGTGCTTGCGCAAAGTAACATCACTCAAAAAACCCGTGACCTCGCATCCGTGTCAAAGCAGCTTTTCCGCGAGTCTCGCGCCACCATTAACTGGGGTCGTAACCCAACATCGCAACGCTCATTATTAACGCTGACTCGATTCGGGAAGGGGGCGTTTAGATGACAGATGTTTATTATCGTGGAAGAAAGTAACGCGGCGCGCTCGCGGGCTCCGGATGCCGGATTCCTGCCGTACGACGTCCTAACCCGCAAACGTGCGCAATGTACTGATGTAGGTTTGTCACGGCTCGGTGCGTGAAAATTGCTTTCCCAGAGCTGTTCTATCAGGGATAGCCGTGTCACTGAGCGTTTCCCTCTGTTTGCTTGTGACTTTCCGTCTCCCACGTCGGAGGCATCCTCAGGCGTCCTCAGACTCTGGCTTGGCTATCCCGAAAGAACAGCTTTGCAAAACAATGCTCATCGCGAACAATATATAAAATCTGAGGGTGTGGAGCTCAGAAATCCGGGAAAGCCTCGAAGTGGAGTCGCTGCTCCTTCGGATTGAGAGGAGCCAGTTGAGGTGGTTCGGGCATCTGCTAAGGATGCCCCCTGGAAGGCTCCCCCGGGAAGTCTACCAGGCACGGCCCACTGGGTGGAGACCTAGAGGCCGACCCAGGATATGCTGGAGGGATTATATCGCTCGGCTGGCCAGGGAACGTCAGGGAATCCCTCAGGAAGAGCTGGAATCTGTTGCTGAGGAAAGGGATGTCTGGTCCACTCTCCTTGGACTGCTGCCACCGCGACCCTCACCAGGACAAGCGGTTTAGAAAATGGATGGATGGATTGATGGGTAATTCAATTAATTTACAGCATTAAATTGTGCAAGATTCCCGGGATAGATTCCCGGCTCAGGTGCTTTTCTGTGTGGAGTTTGCACGTTCTCCCCCTTGTCCGCGTGGGTACTTCGCGCAGGTACTCCGGTTTCCTTCCACAGTCACCCACCCACGCACCTACCCACGCACACGCCCGCCCACCCACCTCCCCCAGGCCGCCGCTGACCCATCACCACCCTGCCTCGCGTCATGGCCCCCGCGCTTCCCCACCGCGCCGCCCCCAACTCTAACCATCGCCCGAAATAAAACCTCGCTCCCCCGCCCAACGCACTCCCGGTGTCGTCGCGTGTCGCCCAGCCGAGCAGGGCTTCTGCCCGTCCGGCGCCACGTGCTGAGGCCTCAGCTGGAAACAGATATCGCCCTGGCTTCGAGTAACCCCCGTATAACCCTGGCACCGGCAAACCCCGCTTCCTCCCTCCGCATCGACCCCCCATTTGCCCTGAACGTCGACCTCCCGCTAACACCGTCGCGTCAGCTCTATCCATCCGTCCGTCCGTCGCGCGCTTGTACCGCGGCGCGGCGGGACAATTGTGTTGAATGCGTAGGAGCTCGGTGGTGGATGGTGACTGGTGGTGGCGGTGGTGGTTGCGGTGTCGTTAATTGTGGTGGTGGTGCAGG
>JAZEWU010000058.1:871991-883529 GCA_036362915.1 Geotria australis | reverse complement strand
TCTTTGGACGGTGGGAGGAAACCGGAGTGCCCGTTGAAAACCCACGCGGACACGGGGAGAACGTGCAAACGCCACACAGAAAGGCACCCGAGCCGGGATACGAACCCGGGACCTTCTTGCTGTGAGGCGGCAGCGCTACCCACTACGCCACTGTGCCGCCCTGATAGATACATAGATGTTTATTATCACAGCAGAAAAATACCCAGTCAGGCAATGCCCCAGGTGGCATGGGCTGACTGACTGAGATGACTGGCCGGGGCACCACCTGTGCTCCCGACCTTGCCAAATCGCAGAATTTTATCCACCCGGCGCCCGGCTCGCTGTTGTGAGCGTCGCTCCTCCGCCCTCTGTTGATGTTGGGAGGAAACTTCATCGGTGCTACTCGCTAACAGCACGCGACCCTACAGTCTGTTGAGGCTTTACAGGGGGGATCTTTATCTTTGTCAATATATGTTTGGGTCTATATGCACGTACGTTGCGGGGAGCTGGGAGACAAAGGCGGCCGGGCGTGGTGCTCTCCACGCCACCTTCTTATCGTACTCCGACCTTCACAGGTTGTGTCGCAGGAATCCCGTAAAGAGCTTGCACGCTCGCTGGGTATTTTTCTGCTGTAATAATAATTCTCCATCCATCCATTTTCTAAGCCGCTTGTCCTGGTGAGGGTCGCGGTGGCAGCAGTCCAAGGAGAGTGGACCAGACATCCCTGCCATGAGTACAGGGCATATAGAGGATCGAAATGCCGTTTCTGTCAGACCGCGGTGTTGGCATATACATGGACTGGAACACAACAACAAGGGTCTAAAAATACTCGGATAACAAAAACTTCCATCTATCTATAGGTGCTCGCTAACAGCACTTGACCCTACAATCCGTCAATACTATTGGGGAGAAGCGTCGCCTTTGTCTTTGTATGTCCAACGTGCACATGACTGTGTCTCTATCCATGTGTGTGTGTGCGTATGAGTGAGCACACACACACGCACTTGCCGCGGGTCGATGTGGCTATAACGAGCCCTGGTTGACACAGCCCCAGCAGAGCTGTGCGGGTGAGGCCAGACAGCCACTCAATACCCATCACGGACACCGGCGTGCGTGCGTGTGCCGCTGTGTGTGTGTGCGCACACTCATACGCACACACACACACACACGGAAGGGGGGAGCGGTGGCCCAGTGGTTAGTGCGCTGGGCTACGAATCTGGCGAGCCGAGTTCGAATCCCGCTCCCGGCCACCAACACCAGTGACGATTTTCTGAAACCGGTCCTGGGCCTCCCCTCGGTCGACTCATCCTCAAATGAGTACCTAGTGCGGTGTGTAAACATTTCCACCGGGGAGACAAAGGCGGCCAGGCATGGTGACTGCTACCCACCCCCTCGTGTGCCGTGTCGGCCTTCGCAGGTGCTCCTCGCTAACGGCACTTGACCCCCAGTCTGTTGAGGCTACACGGGGGATCCTTGTCTTTGTGTTCGTGAATGAACACGTGTATCTCAGTCAGTCAGCCCGTGGTACCCGGGTCTGTCCCGTGACCTGTCAGCGAGCCTTCGACACTGCGCGGCCTCAAGGTGCACCTGGCCTGGCGCAGGCGCCGCAGTGACGTCGCCTCCACTTATTGGCGAACGGCGGTTATTGTTGTTGGGGCGGCACGGTGGCGCAGTGGGCGGCGCTGCCGCCTCACGCTAAGAAGGTCCCGAGTTCGAATCCCCACGCTCGGGGGGCCTTTCTGTGTGGAGTTTGCACGTTCTCCCCGTGTCCGTGTGGGTTTTCGCCACGGGGCACTCCGGTTTCCTCCCACCGTCCAAAGACATGCTGCCAGGTTAATTGGCCGACTGAGCAAATTGCCCCCAGGTACCCTGCGATGGACTGGCGTCCCATCCTCGGTATAGCCGCTGCCTTGCACCCTGTGTCTACCGGGATAGGCTCCGGCTCACCGCGACCCTGTACAGGATTAAGCGGTTTCTGAAAATGGATGGATTGGATGGTTATTGTTGTTGTGTATACAGACATGCGTGTGTGTGTATATAGTGCGCGTACACATGAGTGAGCGCGCGTGTGTGTGTGAGGGAGGCCTGTGGGTCGGCGTGTTGCCTTTTACAGTTACCGACTGTTTTCAAAGGGAGCTTTGATTGACACCGGTGCACTCCCCTCCACCCCTGCCGAGCACCCCCCCGTCTCTGTGTCTGCCCGTGTCTCAATGTCTCCCAGTGTCTCCCCGCGTCTCCCTGCGGCCCCCTGGTGTCTCGGCGTCCCTGCGTCTGCATCTCAACGTCTCCCGGTGTCTCCCTCAGTGGTCTCTGTCTCCGTGTCTCAATGCCTCTCAAGGCCTCCTTGCGTCTCAGTGTCTCTCTCTCTCTGTCTCTGCGTCCCAATGTCTCTTTGTGTCGCATTGTCTCTGTTTGGAAGTGGTGGCTAAGTGGTTAGCGCTATGCTGGGCTCCAAATCTGGCGACACGAGTTCGAATCCCGCTCACGGCCAACGCCGGTAACGATTTTCTGAACCGGTCGCGGGTCTCCCCTAGGTCGACTCAGTCTCAAATTAGTACCTAGTGCGGTGTGTAAACATTGGCACTAGGGAGACAAAGTCGGCCGGGCGTGGTGCTGGTCACCCGCCTCCTCGTGTGCCGTATCGACCTTCATAGGTGCTCGCTAACGGCACTTGACCCTACAGTCTGCTAAGGCTATACGGGGGAGCTTTGTCTTGTCTTTGTCTTTCCCCATGTCTGTCCTAGCGTCCATCTGTCCCTCTGTCTAATACCTCTGTCCCTCTTTGTGCCCCGTTACCTTCTGAATCTGTGTGTCTCTTTGTCTCCCCGTGTCTGTTCGTGCGTGCCTGTGTCTATCCATCTGTCCGTCATTCATTCTCCGTCTCTCTCTCCCCGTGTGTCTCTCACACACACACTCTCCCCCCCTCTCTCTCCCCATTCCTTGTGTGTCCCCGTCTCCCGGTCTCCCTCCTGCCTCTCGCCCTCTCGCTCCCCTCTCTCTCTCTCCCCGTCTTTACGCCGTCACTCAAAGGCAGAGCGACCACAACGGAGCTTACGGCATTGATTGACGGCGCTAACAATCGCACACACACACACGCACACACGGGACACACTCTCACACACGCTCACACACACATGCTCAAAGATCCCCCGTATAGCCTTAACAGACTGTAGGGTCAAGTGCCGTTAGCGAGCACCCAATGAAGGTCGACACGGCACACGAGCGGGTGGGTGACCAGCACCACGTCCGGCCGCCTTTGTCTCCCTGGTGGCCATGTTTTATACACCACACCCGGTACTCATTTGAGGCTGAGTGGACCTAGGGAAGGGCCCAGGACCGGTTCAGAAAATCGTCACTGGTGTTGGTGGCCGTGAGCGGGATTCGAACTCGTGTCGCCAAATTTGTAGCCTAGCGCGCTAACCACTGAGCTACCGCTCCCCAACACACATACTCACACACACACGCATGCATAGGGATACATACGCACGTACGCAAGATATCCACAGATGTGTATCAACGCATACTGGCATAGGTATATAGGCACATGTGTACACACACAGATGTACATAACATACATATAGATGTACGTACCTCCACGCTGGGGGAGAAATACACACGCACATTCAAATATTCTCACAAACGCAACACACGTACAAAGACAAAGATCCCCTGTACAGCCTTGCCCGACTGTAGGGGCAAGTGCCGTTAGCGAGCATCTATGAAGGGTCGACACGGCACGCGAAGGGGTGGGTGACCAGCACCACGCCCGTCCGCCTGTGACTCCCTAGTGGAATTGTTTACACATCACTAGGTACTCATTTGAGGCTGAGTCGACCTAGGGGAGCCCCAGGACCGGTTCAGAGAATCGTCACTGGTGTTGGCCTGTGAGCAGGATTCGAACTCGGGTCATAGCCAGGTTTGTAGCCCAGCATAGCGCTAACCGCTCAGCTACCTCTACACATAAAGTATACACGCACACACACGTACATACAATATTTAGTAACACACAGATACACAGAAGAACATTCGCACTTGCACACATACATAAACAGTAACAGAGATACGCTTACATCCATACATAGAAATATCATATGCACTTCAGGACAGATGCATGGATATGTATACACGTTTATGCCATCTCTTTATATATTCATAAGTGTTCTTACATACATAGAACATACAGTGTTACAAAGATCCCCCAACAGAATATTATCGAGCACATATGAAGGGCGACATGGCACACGAGGGGGTGGATGGCCAGAACCATGCCAGGCCACCTTTGTCTCCCCAGAGGTGACGTTGACACACCGCGTCAGCTACTTTATTTAAGGCCGAGTCGACCTAGGGGAGGCCCAGCACCGTTTTAGATATTGATGGTCGCCGGTGTTGGCCGTGAGCGGGAGTGAACTCGGGTCTCTGAGTTCGTAGGGCACCGTGCTAACCACCGTGCTAACCACCGTGCCACCGCTCCACACATACACCCGATACACATACATACTCGCACACATATACACGTGGACATTTACAAAGGCAGAGATGCCCCATGTAACCTTAAACAGCCTGATGGGGGGGGCAAGTGCTCTTAACACCGAGTGCCCGCGTTGCTACAACGCAAGTGACGGCACACGTACAAACTAACTCAGATACACATAGACACGTACACAGTCGCAAAGTCAGACACGTAGAGATTTACAAACGCAGACAGATACTGAAGAAGGAGAGACACAAGGCACGCACACGGACTTACAGTCACGCATACACAGATACACACAGTGTGTTGCTCTTAGGGATTTTGCTGGACACAAAACAAAGATTCCGCCGTATAGCCATAACATACTTTAATGGCAGGTGCCGTTAGCGTGTACCCATGAAGGCTGGCACAGCACGGCACATAAGCTGGCCAGAACACCCCCAGGCGCCTTTGTCTCCCCTCAACTGATGTTCACTACCAGGTACTCATTTGAGGCTGAGTCGACCTAGGGGAGGCCCCAGGACCAGTTCAGAAAATCATCACTGTTGGGCCGTGAGCAGGAATCGAACTCGGGGGGTCCAGGTTTGTAGCCCAGTGCGCTAACCACATTATTTGTAAACTGGCAAAAAAGGTGCCCATAGTGGCATAGTCCAATCCCATAGTCTCTCTCTCACACATACACACGCGCGTCTTACACACACACACAGACACACTCCCCCACACAGGGATCGGCTCTCGGGGTTGTGCTGGCTACAGACACAGCTTTAGAGTTCGCTCTCCCTCTATTCGCTCCTTTTCTTCTCTTCTTTCTGCTGCTGCGGATTTAAAATTTATTCCGGGTTTAGCTCCGTGCGCACACACACACACACGCGGGCCTACACACAAAGACATACGCGCGCGCGCGCGCACGCACACACACGGCCTGACACACGAAGATATACAGACACACGGGCTTACACACAGACGTACACACACACACACGCTCAGGCTTACACACACACGGAATGACACGTAAACATACAGACACGGGCTTACACACAGACGTACACACACACGGCTTACACATAGACGTACACACACGGGCTTACACACAGACGTACACACACACGGCTTACACACAGACGTACGCACACACACACACACGCGCGCTCAGGCTGACACACAGACATACAGACACGGGCTTATGTGCATACAAGACAAAGATCCCCCGTATAGCCTAAACAGACTGTAGGGTCAAGTGCCGTTAGCGAGCACCTTACACACAGACATACGTACACACACATGGGCTTACACACAGACCCACGGGCTGACACACAGACATACAGATACACGGGCTTATGTACACACACACACACGCTTTCGTATGTCCACACAAACGTACACACACACATGGGCTTACACACACGTACATAAAAACAACCACCTTTCGCCACTAAGTGGCGGTGATGTCACCACGGATCTCGTGCCAGGCCAGGTGCACCGCGAGGCCGTCACGTGAAGTGTCGAAGGCTCGATGACAGGAGGTCACGGGACAGACCCCCGTGCCATGGGCTGACTGACTAAGATGACTAGTGGAGGCACCACCCGGTAGAAATATATACAAAGAAAAAAGATCCCCCGTATAGCCTTAACAGACTGTCGGGTCAAGTGCCGTTAGCGAGCACCTATGAAGGCTGACACGGCACACGAGGGGGTGGGTGGCCAGCACCACGCCCGGCCGCCTTTGTCTCCCTAGTGGCGATGTTTACACACCGCACTAGGTACTCATTTGAGGCTGAGTCGACCGAGGGGAGGCCCAGGACCGGTTTCAGAAAATCGTTACTGGTGTTGGTGGCTGTGAGCGGGATTCGAACTCAGGTCGCCAGATTCGTAGCCCAGCGTGCTAACCACTAGGCCACCGCTCTCCGCAACCAAACTGTACTTGCCGCAAAAGCGCACGCGAGTTGTATGGGTGACCTTTGTCTCAAATCTGCGTATGTTTTCGTGATATATTTTGTTTCCAACTCCGTTGTTGAGCAAAGGCCCCTGAACGTCGGGCGGCCAGTAACAAACAGCACTTTTAAAGTTATATGATGGATATAAGAGTGTAACGTGCTTCTTGAATGGCGCGTGGATTTATTATTACAAGAGCTTGGGGGGTGGGGGAGGTGGGAAGAGATGATCGGAGGGAATTTGAAAGAAGAGCAGTGTGAGGGAAGTAGCAGAGAGGTGTTATCACCTGTAGCGTGATGATTTGGTTTGCCTGTGTGTATATATATGTGTGTGTACGTGTGTGGGGAGCGGTAGCTCAGTGGTTTAGCGCGCTGGGCTACAAACCTGGCCACCCGAGTTCAAATCCCGCTCACGGCCAACGCCAGTGACGATTTTCTGAACCGCTCCAGGGCATCCCCTAGCTCAACTCAGCCTAAAATGAATAGTAATAATAATAATCTACTTTTGTAACGCGCGCATTTTCTCCGGGCGCATTGCACCCGTTGATTCGGAGGCGCGGAGCCCTGCTCAGTCGGTTTGTTGTGAGTTGGTGAACTACCTAGTGCGGTGTGTGAACTTTGCCACTAGGGAGACCAAGGCGGCCGGGCGTGGTGTTGGTCACCCACGCCCTCGCGTGCCGTGTCGGCTGATTTACCGTTCTGAGTCGTTGTTGACATGTTCTCTCCGCAGCCCTGTGCAGCGCTTTGTGACCCTTGGGTGAAAAGCGCTCTATAAATGCTATTATTATTATTATAGATGCTCGCTAACGGCAATTACCCCTACAGTCTGGCAAGGATATACAGGGGATCTTTGTACATGTGTGTGCGCGCGCGTGTGTATTAAATGGGAAGTGCTGGTGTAGTGGTTAGCGCACCGCTGTGAACCCAGTGACCCCGAAATCGATTCTCGCTCACAAACAATAATACCGGTGAATATTTTAACCGGCCATGTGCCTCCCCGAGGTTGTCTCAGCCTTAAATTAGTACCTGCGCGGTGTTTTAAACGTCAGTAGCGGTGAGACAAAGGTGGCCGGGCGCAACGGTGGGACGCCCAGTCCGTCGTGTGCCGTGCCGGTTTTCGCAAGCGCTCGCTCGCAGCACTTGCCCCAACAGTCTAAGGCTATACGGGGGATCTTTATCTTTGTCTGTGTGTGTGTATTGTGTGTATAGATCAGCTCAGAGGAATTCACGGTGAAGCCGAGAGCATTCGGAAGGAGTGTGTGAGGTTCATGCTGTATGTTCGCATCTACGTCTTTCGGTGAGAGATACGCATCATCATCGTCATTAGCATAATCACGGTTGCTTTCAAAGCTGTTTTTTCAGGATAGCCGTGTCACTGAGCATTCCCTCGCGACGTTTTGCGTCGCATCTCGGAAGCATCATCAGGCGGCGTTCTGTGGGAAGGCGAAACGTCGTGACGGAGAGCGCTCGGTTGACAGGGCTATCCCGAAAGAACGGCTTTGACGAGCAACCAGCGTGAATCGAGCCGTGAAAACCCAGATCGATGAATCGGCATTATCATCGGCATCGTGTACGTGGTGCATCTTTTAAAAGTATACTTGCGTATTCATAGTGAGGCTCCGTTTATGAGTTTAGGTCATGTGAAAAAGGTGTGTAAGTGAAGTGCACCCGTCGATATGCTGGAGCAAACGAGCGAGCACATGCATCACTTTCCTCAAAAGATGGCACTGACGTTTCGCTGAGCTTCCTGTCAGCATCATCATGCTCAGTGAAACGTCGCTGCCATCTTTTGAGGTAAGTGATGCATGTGCTCGCTCGTTTGCTCCGGCATATCGACGGGTGCACCTCACTTACACACTTTTTCACATGACCTAAACTCATGACACAGAGCCTCACTATGAATAACATTGGTCATGAAAGCCGCCTACGAGTTATACCCGCGTATATTGACGGGAACATTTGCTTGGGTACATTTTTTAAAGATTCACTCTGCACGTCGTGCAAGCTGCACCAGGGTCGTCGTAATACGATTGCCATGTCTGTGCGGTATGCGTAATGATGTGTGCGCGCGTGTGCGTGGTATGTAGAATGCGTGTTCGTTCGTGTAATGTTACGTCTGTCCGTGTGTAAAGTGTTGTTCATTTGCGTGGTGTGAATACGTGGGTAGGGTGCGATTCTTGTGTGTCTGACTGTGTGCCGTGTGTAACTTGTGTAAGTGTAACGTGTGACCTGTAATAATATTAATAATAGCATCTTATAGGGTGCCTTTCACCCGAGGGTCACAAAGCAATGTACAAGTGCCGCGGAGAGAACGGCATGTCAACGACGACAGAAAAAACAATTAATAAAAACCAAAGCTTTGTGATCCTCGGGTAAAAGGCGCTATATAAAATGCTATTATTATTATTATTATCACTTAATGTATTTGCCGTGTGTATAGGCGGTGAATAGTGTGCGTGTAGGCCGCGTGTGTAACGCGCTTGTGCGCGTGTTCCACAGCTGGATGGATCTCTGCCCTCCGCACGGCGGAGCGAGCTCCCTCCAGGACTCTCTCCCATCCCAAGTGGTGGCAGAGCTGAGCTCCGTGCTACAGCACCTGGGCTCGCTGGGTGACCTGCCTGCTCACCAGCCCTCCACTAAGGTACGCAGGCTCGCTCGCACACGCGCCCCCCCGTGCCTCCGTGGGTACGCGCTAACGGTACCTTGCTTCTACGGTCGAGCTCGCTTTATGATGGCCTCACAATAGGATGAAATGGTCTCGCCCGAGACGGTTCGTTTCCCGCCTTGGGCTCCGTTCTGCATGGAGTTTGTGTGTTCTCCCCCTGTTCTGCGTGGGTTTCCTCCGGGTTCGCTGGTTTTCTCCCACAACTTAAAAAAAAAACGCTCATGAATTATTTGGCCGATGACATCATAATATTTGGGATCAGTTTGTGGCAATATGTTGGCGCCGGCAAACCACCTGGCTGCTTCCTCCGCCTCTCTGCGCTTTCCTCGCTATGCCTCCGAGTCCTTCTCTCGTCGAATTAATACCTTCGACATTTAATTTAATATCTGCGCGCTCTAAATGTAAAATAATTAATTAATATTATTAAATCGCTTTACGATGTACGCTCCATAACAACATTAGCATTGTGATCAAATTTCACTTTACGATACGTGCCCCTACGGTCTGTTAATGCTATACGTGAGTCTTTGTCTTGTATGTCTTTGTACCTGTATATCATGAGTATTTTTGCGTGTTAGTGTGTGGTTATTCTAATAATAATAATAATTCAATTTATATAGCGCCTTTCACCCGAGGGTCACAAAGCGCTAGGCTACACGCAGAATCTGTTTTGTTTTTGTTTGTCATTTACCTTTGTTGTTATTGTAATCTTCCTTCCAGGTTTATCCTCCATCCTGGCACTTATTCCACCTCAACTTAGACATGAGATGGGCCTGCCTGGACATTTTCTATCAACTTCAGATGATAGCAGGTGACTTGACTGTGTGTGTGTTCACGTGTACATGTAATCCCGCTCACGGCCAACACCAGTGACGATTTTCTGAACCGGTCCTGGGCCTCTTGCCCCAACAGTCTGTTAAGGCTATACGGGGGGGACCTTTCTCTTTTGTCTTTGTATACATGTACACAGCGATTGTGCACGGTAGGGAGCAGAGGTGGTGCCTCGGCAAGTAATCTCGGTCAGGCAGCCCGTGACACTTGGGTCTGTCCCGTGACCTCCTGTCAGCAAGTGGGTAGCCTGCTCTTCTTTGCGATTCTTTGAAGCACGATGGTCAGCCTCTGGACATCGTTGTCTCACAGCAAGAAGGCCCCGGGTTCGAATCTCGGCTGGGGCGCCTTTCTGTGAGGAGTTTGTGTGTTCTCCCCGTGTCCGCGTGGGTTTCCTCTGGGTTCTACGGTTTCCTCCCACAACTTAAAAAAAAACACTGATTAATTATTTGGCCGATAACATCATAATATATAGGAAGCAGTGTGTGGCAATATGGCGCCGGCAAACCGCCTGGCTGCCGCCTCCGCCTCTCTGCGCTTTCCTCGCGCCTCTGAGTCGTTCTCTCGTCGAATGAATACCTTCGACATTGAATGGATACGTGCACGTTATAAATGTAAAGTTGTTATTATTATATGAGTGCGGTATGAACCCACTGAATGATTCGGAGATAGAGAGAAACCCAGAACCTGGGCTCAAACCCAGCGTATGAGCATCTCTGGCACGGTGTCCCAAACACGGCCATTATAAACCCACCTGTTAGATCGACACCCGGGCTCAGGATTGAACTCGGGGGTCTGAGCAGTGCTGGCTCGGTGTGTCTGACGGCGCTATTAGCATTTTCTCTCGCTTCACAATTCCCACGCTAACGATCCCCAAATCACCTCTCCCACTTTGCACCTCAAATCCAAACTCGTTCTTTAAACTTCACAGCGTAACGGTCCACTCAGCAGTCCACCCCCTCTTTCCCACACACACACACACGTGGCTCAGAGAACACAGTCGAAGGGCATTTTTAATTAAGCGCATTGGTAATCGGGGTAATCTGGGACCCATAAACACTACAGCTCCCTCAAGAAAATCTCAAGTTTAAAGGGAGCAGTTTTATTAACGGTCTTCAAACCGGCGGCGTGCTTTGAAATATATTTCACACTTTACACATTTACTTCCAGATTTAGGCTCCCTCAACAGGGCTCTTTCAAAAATATATAAACGCTTCAATCGAACAAGATTCATTTTTCCTAAAACGTGCATTATTCATAATGGGCGTGTCAGAGCCGCAACACCTGGGTTCGAACATTGAGTCTGTGTGTCTCTCTCACAAGGGGGTTCATAACGGCCGCGTCTCGGTCATTGGACAGTGTCTGTCTGTGTAGGGAGCAGTTGTCCTCGTGTGCCGTGTCGACCTTCATAGGTGCCACTCGCTAACAGCACTTGTCCCTACAGTCTGTTAAGGCTATACAGGGGGTCTTTGTCTTTGGTGTAGCGGTTAGTGATGAAGCTGGTGACCAGAGTTGGAACCCCGCTCGCGGTCAACACCGGTGACGAATTTCTGATCCGGTCCTGGGCCTCTTTCAAATTGAGTCGACCTCAAATGAGTACCTGGTGCGGTGTGTAAACATCGCCACTATGGAGACAAGGGCGGCCGGGCGTGGTGCTGGCCACC
>JAZEWU010000058.1:830812-849637 GCA_036362915.1 Geotria australis | reverse complement strand
CCCCCCCATCCCCCCCACACCCGTTCCCAGTGCCAGCGGAAGGATATAATCCCTCCAGCGTGTCCTGGGTCGGCCTCTATGTCTCCGCCCGGTGGGCCGTGCCTGGTAGACTTCCCGGGGGAGCCTTCCAGCGGGCATCCTTACCAGATGCCCGAACCACCTCAACTAGCTCCTCTCAATAATTATAATAATAGCATTTATAGAGCACCTTTCACCCAAGGGTCGCAAAGCGCTGCACGTGGAGGAGCGGCGACTCTCCTCTGAGGTTGTCGCGGATTTCTGGGTCCCCCCGATTATTATTATGATTACAGTGTATTATTATTATTATTTCAATTTATTCTTCTTCTTCTAGTTGCCTCGGCGGATTTTTATTTTATTTTATTTTTTTGCGCGACGAGGGCCGCGCCGGGCTGGTTGCAGCGTTGGGTGTCGGGAGGGAACGCGGCGCCTGATGAGCATCGTGCACCGCCGAGATTGGGGGCTCGCTTCGAGGGGGGCGGCCGCTGACCGGGGTGACCCCCCCGTCCCTCCCTCCCTCCCCCCCCCACCACCACCACCACCACCACAAAGACAAAGATCCCCCGTGTAGCCTTGACAGACTGTAGGGTCAAGTGCCGTTAGCGAGCAAACTACGATCAGTTTCATGACCTTTCAGTGTATTCGAAGCAGCCTTAATCGTTTCATTTTTGTTGCTTTGGTTTTTATTAATTGTTTTTTTCTGTCGTTGTTGACATGCCCGTTCTCTCCGCGGCCCTTGTGCAGCGCTTTGTGACCTCGGGTGAAAGGCGCCCTATAAAATGCTATTTTTATTATTATTCTAAAGACAGTTTTCCCCCCCCCGTATAGCCTTGACAGACTGTAGGGTCAAGTGCTGTTAGCGAGCAACTGTGAAGGGACAAAAAGACAAAGGTCCCCCATATAGCCTTAACAGGCTGTAGGGTCGAATGAGTACCTTCGACAGAGAGTGAATATGTGCGCGTTATAAATGTAAAATTATTATTAGTTTAATCAGCCACTCACCCAGCTACCACTCGCACACACCCACACACCCACCACACACCTACTCACCCCTCAACCGCAGACCCACTCACCTGCTCACCCAGCCAACCATAGCCAAAGACAAAGAGACAAAGATCCCCTATATAGCCTTAACAGACTGTAGGGACAAGTGCTGTTAGCGAGCACCTATGAAGGTCGACACGGCACACGAGGGGGTGGGTGACCAGCACCACGCCCGGCCGCCTTTGTCTCCCTAGTGGCGATATTTACACACCGCACTAGGTACTCATTTGAGGCTGAGTCGACCTAGGGGAGGCCCAGGACCGGTTTCAGAAAATCGTCACTGGTGTTGGCCGTGAGCGGGATTCGAACTCGGGTCGCCAGATTCGTAGCCCAGTGCGCTAACCACTGGGCTACCGCTCCCCACAAGCTTGCGTTTGGGAGGTGTGTGTGTGTGATAGATGTGTGCGGTGGGGAGCAGTGGCGCCGTGGTTTAGCGCGCTGCACTTCAAACCCAGCGACCCAGGTGGCAGGGTGGCACACAGGGGAGCATCTGCGCCTCACAGAAAGAAGGTCCTGCCCGAGGCGGTTTGATTCCCGCCCCGGGCGCCTTCCTGTGCGGAGTTTGTGCGTTCTCTGCCCCTGTTCTGTGTGGGTTTCCTCTGTGTTTTCCGGTTTTCCTCCCACAACACGAAAAACCCATCGTAATATATAGGACGCAGTGTGCGGCAACATGTTGTCGCCGGCAAACCCGCCTGGCTGCCTCACTTGAATTCAACTTTATTGTCAATTCTGTCATATGTACAGGACATATAGAGCATCGAAATGCCGTTTCTCTCAGACCCCGGTGTTGGCATATAACATGGACTGGAACACAACAACAAGGGTTTAAATATACTAGGATTAATGCCTTCGAAATTGAATGAATATATAGCCATGCGTTATAAATAGTTTATTAATATTATTAGGGCTCGATTCCCGGTCACGACCAATAACAGTGGCGAATAACTGAACCGGTCGTGGGTGTTCCCTAGGTCAACTCGGCCTTAAATAAATAACTGGTCGTAACCGTCAACAGTGGGAAGACAAAGGCAATCGGGTGTAGTGCTGGTCACCCACCCCCCCTCGTGTGCTGTACCGGCCATTATGGGTGCTCACTAATGGATATTTGGGCGATGTTTTTTTTTGCGTGGGTGGTGCAGCGGTTAGAAATTTGCATGTTTGTTGTGTCTCAGGAGTCCCGTAAAGAGCTTGCAAGCTCACTGGGTATTTTTCTGCTGTAATAATAAACATCTATCTATCTACCTAGGGGACGCTGGGAGATTTTTGCCGCTCTTAAGATTGCCAGTTTCACGACCTTTCAGTATTTTCGAAGCAGCCTTAATAATTTATTTTTGGTTGCTTTGGTTTTTATTGGTTGTTTTTTCTTTCGTTGTTGACATGCCGTTCTCTTTGCGGCCCTTGTGCAGCGCTTTGTGACCCTCGGGTGAAAGGCGCTTTATAAAATGCTATTATTATTATTATCTAGCCCGCTGGGCTTCGCAGCCCAACCGCAGAGTTCGATCCCCGCTCGCGGGTCACCAACACCAGGGACGATTTTACGAACCGGTCCTGGGCCTCCCCTAGGTCGACGCAGCCTCGAATGCATATCTGGTGCGGCGTGTAAACATTGCCACTGGGGAGACAAAGGCGGCCGGGCATAGTGCCGGCCACCCATCCCCTCGTGTACCGTGCTGGCTTTTATAGCTTCTCCCTAGCAGCACTTGACCCTACAGTGTGTTCAGGGTGTACAGGGGGGGGAATCTTTGTCTTTGTGTGTATGAAAGGCAATGTGAGCATGAGTGTATTAAGTATGTGAGTGGCAGTGTATGCGAGTCTGTGTATATGAGTGTACACGTGTTGGCCTATATGAGTGGACGAGAGGCAGTGT
This sequence comes from Geotria australis, assembly GCA_036362915.1. Classification (NCBI taxonomy): domain Eukaryota; kingdom Metazoa; phylum Chordata; class Hyperoartia; order Petromyzontiformes; family Geotriidae; genus Geotria; species Geotria australis. Next base: position 846,708 of record JAZEWU010000058.1, on the reverse strand, counting down.
GAGTGGGGGGTTGATGTGTGAGCACTGGAGAGAGGGGTCAGCACTAGGGGATGGGGTCATTTTTGCTTCCGTTGAAGTTTAATACTTCTCAAGACACACGCACGCACAGACACACACGCACACACGCCGAGACACAAACACGCCCGCGCTACGCACACACAAAAACCAAGCACTCCCCCTGTTGGCTTAACGGCGCTGTTCGAATTCGATTCGATTCTTCGAAGCGTGATGGTTATACGACAGTTTCCCATTGCAGCAAGTTATTTTTTAGTTGCAGACAGCCCTTCAACATTTAGAGATTATATTAGTCAGTGCTGGCCATAAAGGCGGCGGGCATAGGCCTCTCTTCTTGCTCCAGACTGAGGAGGCTTCTAGCATCAGTTGAGCTTCTGGACATCGTTGTCTTTCAGCTCCTCGGCTTCGAAGTGTTTGGTAGAATTTGCAGGTAATACCCAGTATTACCTGACAGGGACCGCGACGTGAACGCTTCTACCTTGATCCCCAACAGCACTGTTAGCGAGCACCTATGGAAGGTCGGCACGGCCGCTTTTGTCTCCCACGTAGCAATGTTTACACACCGCACCAGGTACTCATTTGAGGCCGAGTCGACCTAGGGGAGGCCCAGGACCGGTTCAGAAAATCATCACTGGGTGTTGGCCGTGAGCGGGATTCGAACTCGGGTCATAGCCAGGTTTGTAGCCCAGCGCAGCGCTAACCACAGCGCCACCGTCTCCCCCTACACCCACACCCCCCTCCCAGCTTCACACACGCGCTCACACGTGCTGTGTGTGTCTGGCGGGGGGCTCCCCCCCCCCACTCTCTGCGGGAGGCTGTGTTCCGGAGTTTGTATGAGCTCCGCGAGTGTAGATTACAGCGGAGATAGGGAGCCGCGCGCTCACTCGCCCCGCTCACCGCTCACCCCCGCTCACTTCCTCGGCCACTCGGTTGGCCCATCAGCTCCAATTAAACATCACCGCCACCACCACCACGACCGCCATCCATCAGCTCCAGATTCCCCTCTCCATCCAGCACAGAGATGCACATGGATAGATGTTTATTAGATAGATGTTGATGGGAACGCCTGGGAATCCCCCCACCAGGCAGAGCTGGAATCTGTTGCTGAGGAAAGGGATGTCTGGTCCACTCTGCTTGGACTGCTGCCACCGCGACCCTCACCAGGACAAGCGGTTTAGAAGGTGGATGGATGTTGATGTTTATTATTCCAGCAGTGTATTCGAAGCAGCGTTATTCATTTAATTTTTGTTGCTTTGGTTTTTATTAGTTATTTTTTCTGTCGTTGTTGACATGCCGTTCTCTCCGCGGCCCTTGTGCAGGGCTTTGTGACCCTCGGGTGAAAGACGCTCTTTAAATGCTATTATTACAACACTGGCTCCTATCTCTAACGCTGGCTCTTGGCTCTAACTCTATGTCCTGGCTCTAACTCTGACTCCGGTCTCTAACACGGGCGCCTGTCTGTAACGCTGGCTCCTACCTATCTCGAACACTGATAGATAGGTACTTATTACTATAGCCAAAAATACCCAGTGAGCTTGAAGGTATTCGTTGGAAGTCTTGGCAGAGGCCTTGGAGGGGGCGAAGAAACCACAGAGGTGGGGGGGAAGGCAGCCACACGGTTAAGCGGCGCCAGCATTTGCCTGACACTGCGTCGTATACATTATGATGTTATCGGCCAATTATGAAGTGTTTTGGTTTTTTTATGGGAGGAAAGCGGAGAACCCGCTGGAAACCCATGCAGAATATGGGGAGAACACTCACACTCCACACAGAAAGGCGCCAGAGGCAGGAATCAACCCGCTTCAGACAGGATCTGCTTTGTCTTAGGTGTGGATGTTACCGCTGCTTAGACACCCTGCCATCGTTGGCATCACCATCGCTGTCCTAACACGTAGCATCATCACCATCATCACCACCAGTAACAGCAGTATTAGCATGATCATCATCAGAATTCTCACATCATCAACAGCTGCAGCAACATCATCAGCTCCCTTTATCAGCACAGAGGCTACGTGGCCTCAACGCGCACCTAGCCTGGCACAAGCCCTGTCGTGATGTCACTACCACTCAGGCAGCTGTTGTTAGTGTGAATATGCATGCAAATAATGTGTGTACGGTTATGTGTGTATATTGTGTGGCTGTGTGGTGTATCTGTTCGTGGCTGGGTATGGTGTGTGTGAGTGTGTTAGTGCTTACGTCTGTGAGTGTGTATATGTATATATATTGTTACATTTTTCCCTTTATAAACTTCATTTCCCTCAGCGGTGTTAGATTACTGGACATTCAGAATACGCACACACACGCACAATTACACTCGCGCATACACACGCTTACACCCACACACATACAAAGACAAAGATCCCCCGTGTAGCTTTAACAGTCTGTAGGGTCAAGTGCTGTTAGCGAGCACATATAAAGGCCAGCACGGCACACGAGGGAGTGGGTGGCCAGCACCACGCCCGGCCGCCTTTGTCTCCCTAGTGGTGATGTTTACACACCGCACTAGCCACTCATTTGAGGTTGAGTCGACCTAGGGGAGGCCCAGGACCGGTTCAGAAAATCGTCACTGGTGTTGGCTGTTAGCGGGATTTGAAGTCGGGTCGCCAGATTTGTAGCCCAGCGCGCTAACCACCGAGCTACCGCTCCACACACCCGCACACATATCCTCATAAAGTTCAAGGCCTTAATTATATATTTTTTTGTATATACGCTGCCAGTTAGTCAAGAACGATTATTATTTTATATAATTAAAATAACAAACTTAAACTTGATTGAAAAAATGTATTTCACAGTGGCACACTGTAATGTTCAGAGAGCCACACTTAAGACACCTTTAGGTTTCCTATATCGGCAGTGTTAATGAATGACACAAAGAGTGAATTAATATGCCGCGCGTTATAAATGTAAAATTATTATTATATAAAATCATCGTGGCGATGGTGATGTAATGGACTGGCGTCCCATCCTCGGTGTTCCCCTGCCTTGCGCCCTGTGTCTGCCGGGATAGGCTCCGGCTCATCGCGACCCTGTAAAGGGTTAAGGTAGAAGCGTTCACGTCGTGATCCCTGTCAAGTAATACTTGGTATTGCCTGCGAATTCTACCAAACACTTTGAGGCCGAGCTGAAAGACAAAGATGTCCAGAGGCTGACCATCGTGCTTCGAAGAATCGCAAAGAAGAAGAAGACCTGCAAATTCTACCAAACACTTCGAAGCCGAGGAGCTGAAAGACAACGATGTCCAGAAGCTCAACAGATGCCAGAAGCCCCTCAGTCTGGAGCAAGAAGAGAGGCCAATGCTTGCAGCCTTTAAGGCCAGCACTGACTATCATATCTCTAAATGTTGAAGGGCTGTCTGCAACTAAAGAAGTACTTGTTGCAGTGGGAAACTGTCATATAACCACGTCGCTTCGAAGAATCGAATCAATTCGAAGCGGCTTCTGAAAATGGATGGATGGTGATGTAGCCGGCGCCGCGCTCGGCCGCCTTTGTCTCCCCGGTAGTGATATTTACAACAGCAAAGCGTCTTTGCCTGTAACCCGCACGCGCCGGCATTGGGTCAAGTGCCGTCACTCACCCGCACAGAGAAAGGCTGTCATCACACGCAGCGGAACCGGTGACTGAAATCGAACCTGAACCTCCCCAGCCTCCCCAGGCCCCCCCCCTCCCGTGCCGCGAGCCATGCCCAGCGGTGAGCGGGCGGTCGCGTGACCCCACTAGGTCCGCTCAGCCTCGAGACGGTGGGGCGGAGGGGAATAGAGGCGGCATTGACGGGGGGCGGGGGGGTGGGTAGAGGCGAGAGCCGGTCTTGATGTTGCGAGGCTGCCCCCCCCTTTCCCCTGACGGTGGGAGGTCAGACCCTTGGTCTCTGCGGTAGATTTTGACGAGCGGCAGACTTCCCATGTTACACACGCGTACGTGCGCGTGCACACGTGTCTGCGCGTGCGTGTGTGTGTGAGTGGGGGAGCGGTGGCTCAGTGGTTAGCGCTGTGCTGGGATACAAATCTGGTGACCCCGAGTTCGAATCCCGCTCACGGTCACCAACAGCAGTGACGAGTTTCCGAACCGGTCCTGTGCCTCCCCTAGGTCGACTCAGCCTCAAATGAGTACCTGGTGTGGTGTGTAAACATTGCCGCTAGGGAGACAAAGGCGGCCGGGCGTGGTGCTGGTCACCCACCCCCTCGTGTGCCGTGTCGACCTTCATAGGTGCTCGCTAACGGCACTTGACCCTACAGTCTGTTAAGGCTATACGGGGATCTTTGTCTTTGTACCACAGTATGTGTCGGAGTGTGTTCGTGCGAGAGGGTGAGTGTGTACGAATCTCAAAGTGGATGACTGGCTGTGCATATTGTATGAACGTGTGTAAATGTGTGCGAGTGTGTATGCCAGTCCATTCGTGTGTGTGTGTGTGCATACGAGTGGTGTGTGTCTTTGTGGCACAGTGTGTGAGAGTGTAGGGGTGTGTGTGCATGTGTACACAAGTGTGGGTGTATGGGGATCGGTGGCCCAGTGGTTAGCGCGCTGGGCTACAAATCTGGGCTACAAATCTGGCCCCCCGAGTTCGAATCCCGCTCACGGCCAACACCAGTGACGATTTTCCGAACCGGTCCTGGGCCTCTCCTAGGTCGACTCTAATGAGTACCTGGTGCGGTGTGTAAAACATCGCCATTAGGGAGACAAAGGCGGCCGGGCGTGGTGCTGGTCACCCACCCCCTCGTGTGCCGTGTCAACCTTCATGGGTGCTCGCTAACGGCACTTGCCCCTACAGTCTGTTAAGGCTATACGGGGGATCTTTGTGTGTGTGAGAATGTGAGTTTGTGTCTGTGAGACTGTGCTATGTGCACGTCTGTATGCGCTTGAGAATGTTTGAGCTTGAGAATGTATGAATGCGAGTGTGTGACTGTGAGTGTGTAAAAATGTAAAAAATGTCTCGTCAAAAATCAATGTGAAACCTACGTGCAGGAATAAAAAATGAAAAAAAACCCACCAAAGCCTCTCGGCCACACATTCCACCGATCACAGGACCCTCTTGAAAAATATCCCTGGGATTCCGTCAAAACTGCCCCAGAGAGACGCTGTCCAATCACCGATGCAATCAATTACGAACAATAATATTGCTCTCCATCCATCCGTCCGTTATAAGTAACCGCATAATCCTGTGCAGGGTCACGGTGAGCCGGAGCCTATCTCGACAGACACAGGGCGAAAGGCAGGATCGAAGGTATTCAGTGGCGAAGGTATTCGTCCGCAGAGAGAACAACTCGGAGGCGCGAGGTAGGGGGAAAGGCAACCACGCCGGTTAGCCGGCGCCAACTCACCAGACACTGCGTCCTATACGTTATGACGGTATTGGCCAGTTAATGAGTCTTTTTTAATAATAATAATTTTACATTTATAACGCGTGCATATTCATTCACTGTCAAAGGTATTCATTCGACGAGAGAACGACTCAGAGGCGCGAGGAGAGTGCAGAGAGGTGGAGGAGGCAGCCAGGCGGTTTTTCCGGCGCCATATTGCCACATACTGCTTCCTATATATTATGATGTTATCGGCCAAATAATTAATGAGTGTTTTGTTTTAGTTAAGGGAGGTGACCGGAAAACCCGGAGGAAACCGACACAAAACATGGGGGATAACACACAAACTCCACACAGAATGGCGCCCGAGCCGAGATTCGAACACATTGACGAACACAGAAATAATTTGTAAATAATTCTTGCTCTCAGCACTTGCCCCGACAGCCCGTGTAGGCTAACCGAGCGATATTTGTCTCTGCATATTGGGAGCGGTAGGTAGCGTAGCGGTTAGCGCACCGCTCTACGAACCCAGTGACCCGAATTTTGTTCCCGCTCACGGCCAAAACCAGTGATGAATATCTTAACCGGTGCTGGTCCTCTTCTAGGTCGACTCAGCCTTGAGCGAGTAACTGGTGCGATTTGTAGATATTAGCACCGGGGAGACAAAGGTGGCCGGGCGTGTTGGCCAGACCATTCTTGCGCGCCGGCCCTCACCGCCGCTCAAAAACACCACTTGCCCCTAACAGTGTGTGCAGGCTACACGGGTGATCTTTGTCTTTTGTCTGTGTGTATATGTGTTACTATGTGTACATGTCACTGCATGTATGAGTGAATAAATACATGTGTTTGTGTATAGATATCTCTCTGTGTGTATCTGCGGTTAATTAAAAATAATAATGGACTTTTATTTCCTCATTATTTTTACCCTCTCTCTGTGTGTGTGTGTATATTTCTCTATGTGTGTGTGTATATATACACATGAATAAATATTTGGACACATGTCAGTGCATGTGTGTGTTAGTGCGGCTGTGTTTATTAAGGTTGCAGCGCTGTAATTTTTCTAAGATCCGATATTAATATTCACGAGATGTCGATTATAGCGATATCAGTTTCCCCTCAATTTGTAACCGTATATTGTTGATTCAATGTTTTGTTTTCTGGGCTGTGTTGTGCTTCCAATTTCAACAACACACCGGTGGTGGTTGTGCCGCTTAAGCAGCAATAAATTGGCACGTTTGTTTCACGTGATAGATTTATTAACAGGCTGTCGGGTGGAGGAGGGTATACGACACACAGACTCGCGAGATCTGAACCCAAAAATCGATCGTGAATTTGTAAACCGGTCCTCGATGCGAGACCGACACCACGCCAGCGTTTATTCAAGCAAGCTTGACTGCCGATGAGACGCTGCGAGTCAAAACTGGTCCAGAACCCTTTGCTTGTGTGGAAACGCGTGCTGGTGAAGTTTAGGACTCGTGTGCCCTCACGGGGGCTGTGTTAGAAAATACTTATTTATCATGTGCAGAGGCGGATGTGTGAAGGACTTATCGCGTGATGTATCGGAGTATCGCAGCGTCACATCAACCCTGGTGTGCGCGTATTTTCGCGTGCGCACACCTTGTGTGTTTGTGTGTCGGCTAAGGAGAGAGAGAGCGGTGGCGCAGCGATTAGCGCGCCGTGCCGCCAACCCGGCGTCCCGAGTTCGATTCCCGCTCACGGCAAACCCCGGTGACAGTTTTTTTGAACCGGTCCTAGGCCTCCCCTACGTGTACTCAGCCTCAAACGGGTACCCAACGCAGTGCGTAGACGTCAGTACAGGGGAGACAAAGGTGGCCTAGCCATGGTGTTGGCCACCCACTCCCTCGTGTGCCTTGCCGGCCTTCATAGGTGTTCGCTAGCAGCCCCAACATTCTATGGGCGGCTATACAGGGGTATCTTTGTTCATGTGCCGGTGTGTATATGGGAGCACGTGTGTGTGTGTACGTATGCGAGTGTATATTTCTCTGTGTCTGTGCGTGTGTGTGTGAGGGTCTCTGTGTGTGTACCCCATGTTCCTTGGCTCCCTGCTGAGCCACTGCTTGCTCCTGTGTGTGTGTATATGTGAGCCTCTATGTATGTATATGTGGGTGTGTGTGCAGCGTTTGGCCTTCATAGGTGCTCGCAAACAGCACTTGACCCTACTGGCTGTTAAGGCTACATGGAGGATCTTTGTCTTTGTGTGAGCTTCTATGTATGTATATGTGGGTGTGTGTGCCGTGTCGGCTTGCATCGGTGCTCGCTAATAGCACTTGACCCTACAGTCCGTTAAGGCTATACGGGGGATCTTTGTCTGATTCCCCGTATATGTCTCTGTGTGTATCCATGACTGTGTCTGTGTGTGTGTATAAGAGTGTATATGTGAGTCAGTGTGTGTGCTGTAGGCTCCCTGGTTAGCCACCGCTCCGCACTGCCGTGTCGCTGTCTCTCTGTTTATCTGTATAAGAGTCTCTGTGTCTGAATGTGTGTCAGTGAGACACTACTGCCCCTTGCTGTGTCTTTGCTGTGACTGTATGAGAGTGTCTGTGTGTGTTTGTCTGTGTGCTGTCGGCTGCCTATTGAGCCACTGCTACCACTGCTGTGACTATGTCTCCGTGTGTGGCTGTATTAGAGTGTGTGTGTCTGTGTTGTAGCCTTCGACACTTCACGTGGCCTCAAGGCGCATATGGCCTGGCACAGGCACCGTGGTGACGTCACCGCCACTTATAATAATAATAATCTAATAATAGCATTTTATAGAGCGCCTTTCACCCGAGGATGACAAAGCGCTGCAGTTAGTGGCGAATGGCGGTTGTTGGTGTCTGTGTATATGTGAGTGTGTCTGTGTATAAGTATCTCTATCTCTGTGCTGCAGGCTCCCTGGTGATCCACTCCTACCCCCTGCTGTGTCTGTTTGTCTGTCTACCTATCTGTCTATGTGTCTGAATGAGAGCATGTCTTAATGTACCTGTATATGAGTGTGTCTCTGTCTCTCTCTCCGTGTGTGTGCGCTGCAGGCTCCCTGGTGAGCCACTGCTCCCCCCTGCTGGCCACAGGCCGCCTGCATCCGGTGCTCTTCCAGCTGCTGGACGTCCTGCTGCAGCCGGGACTGGTGATGCAGCCGGGGAGGGAAGCCCCTCCCGGCGTCGTCGCCGCGCTCGCCGCCACCCTGCCGCTCTTCCTGCAGGTGCGTAAGCGTGCGCGCACACAGCCCGTGTAATAATAGCGAAAACGCTATTATTATTATCAAGTTGCACATGGCCTGGCACAGGCGCCGTGGTGACGGCACCGCCACTTAGAAGCGAATAATAATAGCGTTTATAGAGCCTATTGGACGCTTTTTGCCGTTGTTACAAATAAAGTATAAAATACGAAGTTTTCACCCTTACCGGCAATAAGAACACAGTGTTGAGATGTTTAAACACCAAGTGAACACCTTTTTACAAAGGCTCCAACGTGCAGGTAGCCACATATACTTGTGGCATAACCATGCAAAAATAAATGCAGTCGCCTTTCACCCGAGGGTCATAAAGCGCTGCACAAGGCTGCGGAGAGAACGGCATGTCAACAACATCAGAACGACAGTAAACAACGCCGGGGTCTGAGAGAAACAGTATTTCGATTCTCTGTATGTCCTGTACATATGGTAGAGTTGACAAATAAAGTTGAATTGAATTGAATCAGACAGATTAACTGAGTCAAGCAATAGCGATAAATTATAAGACATAAAGACAGCAGAATGGCGGTTATTGTTGTTGTGCACACAGCCAAAGGTCTTCAACAACACTGTTGGGGCAAGTGCTGTTTGCGAGTAGCACAAGTGAATATGGTTGGATAGATAGGTGTGTTATTACAGCAGAGGATACCCGGTGAGCTTGCGAGCTCTGGATGCGGGATTCCTGCGATACAATGCCGGCTGCTATCTCTAACACTGGGTCTCATATATCTTTCCGGGGGGGCATCCGAACATTCCACCAGCGGAAATCTCTGAGACTCACCGAGTCGAGGTGGAGACCAGATGCCATCCACGAGCGGTGGCGCGAGCGAGCAATTCCAGTGCCGAGCCTTTGCCTTTGACCGTCGTCACCGGAACGTCCGAGACTTTTGTTTTTCCTTTAGTTTTCGAAGCAGTTTATCCTCTTGAAAGCAGTTATTATGCCACGAACAAACCTACGGATAAAAGTTTAATGTTTCTTAAGTGCCGCGCAAATAATGAGATTGTGGAACGGGGTGACGAGTTCACCGCTTGAACTCTCCCGTTATCAAGTATTTTTAAACGGAGTTTCGCACTTTTTTTTCTCCTCCACTATTTTAGATAAATACATTGTGTAATTGCTCTATTTGTTTAAATTACGCGTTTTATCCTCGGCTTGTTTGGGGAATTGTAATTGTTATTCAGAGGCTAAACTTGAATTATTATTATTGTAGTTAATAAACGCTCGCTTGCAGGGAGTATTTATTTTCCCATGAATATTTTTAAGACGAGAAGTAGGTGGTGGTTTCTGAGCCTCTCCAAATTAATTAAACTTAAACGTGCGTGTGTGTGTGTATTTAATCACGTGTACACATACGTGCGTCTGTGTGTGTATTGCGCGTACTGTGGTTAGCGCGCTGGTCTACAAATCTGGCGACCCGAGTTTCAATCCTGCTCACGGCCACCAACACCAGTGACGATTTTCTGAACCGGTCCTGGGCCTCCTCCCCTAGGTCGACTCAGCCTCAAATGAGTACCTCGTGCGGTGTGTAAACATCGTCACTAAAGAGACAACGGCGGCCGGGCGTGGTGCTGGTCTCCCACCTCCTCGTGTGCCGTGTCGACCTTCATAATTTAACCATCGCGCGTCGAAGAATCGCAAACACTGCCCTGTCTGTGCTCTACTACCCAACCTCTGCAGCTCAAAAGACCTTGCAGAGTTCAATAAAAATGCAGAGAACTGTGTAACGAAATGGGAAACTGTAATTTAACCATCGCACTTCGAAGAATCGCAAATAAGAAGAAGGCTGCTCGCGTGAGCTTACACGGGGGGAGGTGTCCGTTGTGACCCTCGGGTGAAAGGCGCTATATAAATGCTATTATTATTATTATCTTTGCGTTTCACAGGGCATGTCGCGGATCTTCACTCAGCTGGCCTTCCTACCGACGATCCTGTCGACCGTGGTGCGGCTGTGGTTCCACTGCCTGGGGCCCCCGTCCCTGTGCCCCTCAGCGGGCCCCCAGACAAACCCCGCGGGCTCCCCCTTTCTCGTCGCTCTCGCCCCCACCTTCGGCGCCCCCGTGGAGACGCAGCTCGCGGCCTTCCGGAAGCACCTGGTGGTGAGCGTTAGGTGAGTGCTCGTGTTGATCGAGTGAGCGAGCGACGGTGAGAGTTGGGTGTAAGTCGTGCCGGCCTTCGTAGGCGCCGCCGCCGTTTGCTAACGCTCCTCCGCGTGGCCGCCTCCTCCGAGGCTACACGGATGAGCGTTGGCTCATGGAGATAATAATAATAGCCTTTTATAGAGCGCCTTTCACCCGAGGGTCGCAAAGCGCTGCACAGGGCTGCGGAGAGAACGGCATAAGAACAGCTCCGAAGAGCGACCGTCACGAATCGAGCCGTGACAAACCTACACCCGGTACATCCATCCATCTATTTATCTCAGACAGCACTTGCCCCAACAGTCTGTTGAGCCTATCGGCGGGGGTGCCTTCGTCTTTACGTTGACAGGGATCACCACCTGCAGTTGCGGCCCGGGCAGCCTCCTCCGCCTGGCCTGGCGCACACGCTGGGCTTCCTGCTCGACGTGCTCCAGCGCGACGGCGCCGGCGGCGCGGCCGACGTGCCGGCGCTCCTCGCCTGCGCCCTCCGAGCCCTCGCTCACGTCCACGGCTCTACCGGTGCATTCCGCGACGCGGCGGTCGTCGCGCAGTCGGTGGCTCTGCCGGCCGTGTCTTGCCTGTCTGTGTCCGCGCGTCGCTGTGTTTGTGTCGCAGTGTTTGTGTCCGAGTGTCCCCGAAGCTGTTCTGTCTATTCGAGTGTCTAGCGTTTGTTGCGTCACGGGAATCCCGTATCCAGAGCTTGCAAGTGTTAGAGATAGGAGTGAGTGTTAGAGACAGAAGCCAGTGTTAGAGATTGGAGTAAGTGTTAGAGACGGGATCACAGTGTTAGAGACAGGAGCAAATGTTGTATCGCGGAAATCCCGCTTCCAGAGCTTGGGTATTTTGTGCCGTAATAATAAATGTCTATATATCTTTCTATCCTCGTCTGTCTGACCTACGTCTACCTGGCCCTCTGCGTGTGTGTTGCTGACCCACCTCCACGTGTCTGTCCGTCCCTCTGTGTGCGTCTGTCTTGTCCGTGTCTCTATCTCATCCGTGTCTCTGTCTCATCGCTGCGTGTCTCGTTCTGCCCCTCTGGTGTCTCTCCGTTGTCCGCGGGTCTCAGTGCGCTCCCTGGCGTCCGAGCTGCTCTTCGCGATGATGCGGATCGTCCAATCCCACTCGGACATCGTCCCCGTCTCCTCCCTGCTCCCCCCACTCAGGTACTGCCCCCCCCCGACCCCCACACACAGACAAAGGTCCCCCATATAGCCTGAACAGATCGTAGGGTCAAGTGCTGTCACCGCCGAGCATCTAGCGAACCACCACAACAACAACAACAACCGCCATTCGCCACTATGTGGCGGTGACGTCGCCACGTCGTCTGTGCCAGGCCACATGCACCCCGAGGATACGTGAAGTGGCGAAGGCTTGCTGACAGAAGGCCACGGGACAGGCCTAGGTGTCATGGGCTGCCTGACCGAGATGACTGGCAGATGCACCACCCGCGCTCCCGAGTGAACACACATATACACACACAGTCTACATAGGCACTCACTAACTCCACTCCAGCCCATTTTGCCTGCCACGTTGGCGGCATCGTCAAGCGTTCAGAGGAACACTCGACACGGCTCTCCCGAAAGAACGGTTATCGAGAGCGATTCTCATACATCGAGCTGTGACAAACCTTCATCCACCCGTGTTAGAGATAGGAGTCGGTGTTAGAGATGAGTAACAGTGTTGAGATGGGAGAAACAGTGTAAGAGATGGGAGTCACAGTATTTGAGATGAAAGTCACAGTGTTAGAGATGGGAGTCAGTGTTAGAGATGGGAGTTGGTCAGTTTTTATCTAAGCCGGAAAGGAACCGTTGAACTATGCAGCTCTTTTTACCATTGGGGAGGGGTAAGTAAGTCACAACATCTTAGGGCCCCGGGGTAAATTTTGGTCAGCAGGACAATTAATCTAGGCAGCAGTGTGTCTTTGGACATCGGTATATCATTATTATTGTCGTTATTCCTGATCATATTCAGTATATTCGAAGCAGCCTTAATCATTTAATTTTTTTGTTCCTTTGGTTTTTATTTTTTTTTCATTGTTGACATTGCCGTTCTCATCGCGGCCCTTGTGCAGCGCAGCGCTTTGTGACCCTCGGGTGAAAGGCGCTATATAAAACGCTATTATTATTATCATCTCTCCATTGCTCGTTTATGAACTTTTTAGTTTCTGCTCCGTTTTTTTTTCAGTTACATTATTACAACAATTCCTGAGCATCGGCCATCGCGCCGTCGCTCGTAGCCACGACCTGGCCAGGCGCGCTTAGCGAGCTAAATGTGCGGCCAACTAAAATCTAATGAATATTAAACGCTGCAACTTCATGCCGAGATTAATTTTTTTTTTTTCTAAAGGGGCCAAACCAAAAAAAAATAGACAAAGTTTCCGCCGTGAATATTCAACAACACATTTTTATTTTCGTGTCGTTTCTGGAACGCCACAAACAAATGAATCTCGTTAGTTTTAATGGAAATTAAAAGCACTTGTGCCGTGGGCTGTCGTGGCATTGAGATTTACCATAATCTATGAAATTGCTTAGCGAGTTTATTTTTACTGTGAAACTTGCAGGAGCGTGGCTCTGGGGCAATTGCATGCTCTTGCTCCAGAGTTGAGTCAATGCTCGATATGAGCATCGCGCAGGATTGGCGATGATCATTAGCATATGTAACATGGTCGGGGAGCGTTCACGTAGACTGTGGTGAGGCCTGCGTGTGCGGGTGCGGAGGGGAGCGCTGGCGCAGCGGTTAGCGCGCCGCGCTGCGAACCCTGCGGCCCGAGTTCGATTCCCGCTCGCGGCCAACGCCAGGGATGATTTTCTGAACCGGTCCTGGGCCCTCCCCTAGGTCGACTCGGCCGCAAATGAGTACTTGGTGCGGGCTATAAACAACTCACGCCGCTGGGGAGAAAAATGCGGCCGGGCGTGGTGCTTGCCACCCACTCCCTCGTGTGCCGCTCTTAGCCGTGAACGGGATTCAACCTCGGGTCGCTAGATTTGTAGCCCAGCACGCTAACCACTGAGCGACCACTCGCATACACACGCTCACTCACACAGGCACACAGACACACACACAACCTTACAGTTCAAGCCCTTACATTTTTCACATTAGACCCAGAAGCCACACATATTCAAGGACAATTATTAATTTGAAAAAGTCGTTAACATTCCAGACGTAATTCTTATTAACAAATGAAGCGTTATTTAAGGCTGAGTCGCCCTAGGGGAGGGCACAGTAAAGATTCACTTGCCTCGTGGCTCTGATGTGTTGTCAGCCATGACTGGGAATCGAACCCAGGTCACCGGGTTCGTAGCGCAGCGCGCTAATCGCTGTGTCACTACCCCCCGTGTGCGCACATATCTATGCAGTTACACATATATCAAAGATCAATTATCCCCCATATAGCCTTAACAGACTGGAGGGGCAAGTGCCGTTAGCGAGCACCTATGAAGGTCGACACGGCACACGAGGGGGTGGGTGACCAGTCCCACGCCCGGCCGCCTTTCTCTCCCTAGTGGCGATGTTTACACACCGCACTAGGTGCTCATTTGAGACTGAGTCGACCTAGGGGAGGCCCAGGACCAGTTCAGAAAATCGTCACTGGTGTTGGCCGTGAGCGGGATTCGAACTCGGGTCACCAGATTCGTAGCCCAGTGCGCTAACCACTGGGCTACCGCTACATATACGCGCACACGAGCAGAACCACACACACACGAAGACAAAGATCCCCAGTGTAGCCTTAACAGACTGTAGGATCAAGTGCTGTTAGCGGGTTGCACCTACGAAGGCCTGCACGGCACATGAGGGGGTGGGTGGCCAGCAGCACTCGCCCACACACCCAGGACCAGTTATTGGTCGCGAGTGGGAATCAAACTCGGGTCACCGGGTTCTATTTGCGCATACGTACGTACGCACACACACACACATACACACAGCCACCAGCAGCCCTGGCCTCATGAATATTCATGGTAGCTTGTGTATGGTCAAGTAACTGCACTCCGTAATGAGTGGGAAAGCGGGTAAGAGCTGGGGGAGAAATGTTACCACGGTACAAATTAGCGGTGTGCGTGTCTGCGTGTGTGTTCTATGGCCGTGTGTGTGCGTGCCAGCGTTTTTCTATATGTAAATAGTACTTGGCGTTTAAACATTGCCACTAGGGAGACAAAGGCAGCAGGAATTGGTGCTGTCCACCCGCCCCATAGTGTGCCGTGCTGGCCTTCATAGGTGCTCGCTAACAGCACTTGACCCTACGGTCTGTTAAGGCTACACGGGAGATCTTTGTATACACTTCTGTACGTGTGTGCGCGCGCATTTCTGCGTATGTACGTATTTAAGTGTGTGCGCGTGCGTGTCTGTATTTTTGTATAAGCGTGTGTGTGCGACCACATGTGTATTTCTGTGTGTACACGTGTCTACGTGTAAGCGGGTGTGTGTACACGTGTGTGAGTCTCTGTATGTAACCGTCTGTGTGTGTGTGTGTGTGTCTCTCCGTATCTCTCAGTGTCACTATTTTCTCCGCGTCTGTATTTGCCATCCTATTTCCTTCCCATCTCTCTCATCCCCCGGTCCCTCCGCTGCACATTTTCAATTAAAAATCACAAACAAACGCAATTGCATTTTTAGCCCCAAACCCCAACGAGAAATTCTCCCAAAAACTTGCAACTGCGTCAGCAGCGTCAACATGATTTGCGAAAAGGAAAATTCATGTAAACAGATAATACGGATTGCTGGGTTTTTTTAAACCCAAAGTCAGTGTGTCTTGAGACCAGGTTTCAGAATCTCTTTCTCAAGTTGAAAACGGGTGTCAGGATCAGTGCTTTGAGACCAAGTCTCAGGATGATTGCCTTTAAACTGCGTTTCGGAATCCGTGTCGTGATTTGAGAATTTTTATCTTAAAGACCAGCAAGTAATAATAATAATAGCATTTATATATAGCGCCTTTCACCCGAGGGTCACAAAGCGCTGCACAAAGCTGCAGAGAGAACGACATGTCAACAACGACAAAGCACGGAAAATCAGCAACAATCTTTTTTGGGGTTTTTTTTTTATAATCCGAGCTGTGGAGGGAACGGCATAACAACAACGGGGAGACAAAAAACTGAGAGTCAAGCGATAGCAACGAATTATAAGGCAAAGGCTTTGTTCGAATTCGATTCGATTCTTCGAAGCGTGATGGTTATATGACAGTTTCACATTGCAACAAGTTCTTCTTTAGTTGCAGACAGCCCTTC